>JAIPRM010000305.1:26804-60657 GCA_025469315.1 Stegophylla sp. TES_Ste_2020 | reverse complement strand
AAAAAACAACCAAAAATTTAAAAAACACGACTCGAAAACCATCATTTTTTGATCAAAATTTTATGAAAATTTAAACATAGATAGAAAATCCTATAAAAAAGATTTTGGCGCAAGAAAATTTTGAAAATGTAAAAAAAAATTTTGGACATTTTTTTTCCTTATATTATTAACTTCCTTCGTTCAGAATCGTTTTACTGAAGAAATGATTTATCATTTCTTTAAAATTTAATATGCTCGCCAAGAGAATACCATCCGTCGTGCGAAGTATGTCCGGCTTTTTTTTATTTATATAATACACAGTTATAAGTTTTAATATATTTTATGTATAAAATATCAAAGCATCAATAAGTTGCCCTGGAAATTATAAATATATACTCTAACATTTTGAGTGCAAATCATGTCAAATTTTATTATTTGTTTACATAAGTGAGAACTAGATATCAGCATAAATTGTTTATTAGATGTTTATATATTGTGCATCATATTATGATTATTTTAATTAATCTTACCGTGATAATAATTATTAGTAGAACTATATTTTGTTGAATATCAAATAGCACCGAGTTCAGAATATTAGTTACATTCAAGATATCCTTATAAATTTATTATTTTCAGGTTAGTAAAACCGGTGCTGAGGGTTCTGTGTTAGAAGAAGCAAAAAATATTAACAAATCATTGTCAGCTTTGGGTAATGTAATAACTGCATTGGCCGACGAAAAGAAAACTCATGTACCATATCGGGACTCTAAATTAACTCGAATATTACAAGAATCTTTGGGTGGAAATGCCCGCACCACTATAATAATTTGTTGTTCACCAGCTTCTTTTAATGAGCCTGAAACTAAATCAACTTTAGATTTTGGTCGAAGGTGAGTTTACATTAATGTAGTGTATTTCTTGCATTTATAAATAAAACAGAGTTGCCACTCCTTCTAAAAATCTGGAAAAGTCAGGGAATTTAAGTTTAGTAATGAAAATCAATTTAGAGTTTAGCAATTGTAAATATTTCAGAATAATTTTGTTAATATTGAAGTTTTATTGCAAATTTAGGTCTTTTATATGATTTTTTTACTGGGAAACTAGGAAAAGATAGAGAAGTTTTAAATTAAAAAATGTGGCACCTGTGGGAAAGGTGGTAATTTTTATTTCATTTTTAGTTATGAAGAAAAGTTTTATCTAAATGTGATTTTTTGAGGAAAGATTAATCCCAAAATGCTTTATATTAACTACTGTGTAAAATGAAATTACAATTTTATTTTTACGGTTTATAAATTATTAAATGTTATATTCAACATTATCTTTTTTTAGATTCATTATAACTAATTGATAATTTCCAATTTTTATAAAAATAAAAATATTAAATATTTCTTGTATTGTTATCAAATGGGTTATGAATATGAATGTGATCTATATTCTGAAAATTATGTCCAGCTTTACACTATACTTAACTTTTGTAATTTAAATATAACAATAATTCACTTTATAGAGCTAAAACTGTGAAAAATGTCATCACTATTAATGAAGAATTAACAGCTGAGGAGTGGAAAAGACGCTATGAGAAAGAAAAAGAAAAATATACTCGTTACAAAACAAAGTGTGATACGCTACAGGCTGAACTTAACCGGTAAGAATTTAGTAATGGGTATTTATGTGATTTAATTTAAACTATATTATTTTCATCATTTTGTTTGTTTGTTATAAATATATTTCAAATTGTTAAGTTGGAGAGGTGGAGAAACAGTTAACAAAGAAGAGCAAGTTAATTTACAGGAACAAATGGAAGTTTCAACCCCAAATGTTCAACTTACTATTGAAGACGGTACTAATGCTTTTTTAATTTTATTTGATTATTTTAAATCTCAAATTTTTAACTTTTCATTTTTTACTGGGAGCTTGTATAATATTAACTAATGCAGATATTATTTAAATATGTATCTCAAACTAGATTAATATGTTGAAGAATTAATGTTAGGGTGGTCTTGTAAGATTCACTATAACATTAAGACATTTTTGAGGTTAAATATTGGGCACTCTGCATACAAATTAGTAGTTTTATTTGTTAAAAATTTGTGTAGGTATATTTAAAGTTATTGAGTGTATGTTAATATTTATGAAAATCATCTGTTTTGACATTAAACATACTTCAAGAGCTTACAATGAAATTGACTGTATTAATTTTTTTAAAATTTTTATTATTACTAATAGGACATATTAGTCCTAATGTGTACTTTGAATATTAAATAGACAGTAAATTAAATCTTAATTAGAAACCCTACTTTGAGAAGGGCTATGTGGGTTTGTAAATTAAAGATTAATAATTTTTGTATTATTTTGTATTAAATATTTTTTTCTTTTCTGTTTTAGCATTAGTTCCTGCTTCACCTGCTGGCCTTGCTATGACTGGATCAATCTCAATTGAAGAACGACAAAAACTTGAAGAAGAACGTGAATCATTATTCCAACAATTGGATGAAAAGGATGAAGAAATTAATCAACAAAGCCAAGATATTGTCAAATTTAGAGAACAACTTTTAGAACAAGAGGAGGTATATTTGGTACTTGTAATATTATGAAAAGAAGTAGCTTAGTGTATTTTAATTCATATTATAGCTTCTTAATTCAACTCAACGAGATTATGAGCAGTTACAACAAGAAATGCATAGAATTACTCAAGAAAATGAAAGTGCAAAAGAAGAAGTCAAGGAAGTTTTACAAGCTTTAGAAGAACTTGCAGTTAATTATGATCAAAAAAGTCAAGAAGTTGATGTAAAAAATAAAGAAAATGAAACTCTTGTTGAAGAGTTATCTCTGAAGGAGGTAATCTTGTAAAATATTTTCCATTGTTTTTAGAGATTATAAGATGCTCTAGCTTAATAAAACTTATCTTTTATCAGTCATCATTAAACTCCATATCATCCGAGCTACAACAGTTGAAAGATATGTCAACACATCAAAAGAAACGCACAACAGATATGTTATCAAATCTACTCAAAGATATAGCAGAAATTGGTATGGCTATTGGTAGTGAACCAGAACTAAATGTAAGTAATTGTTCAAAATAACTAGTATGAGTAGTAAGTTCCTTTTGTAAAAAAAGAAAGAAATATATGAATATTTTAGATTTATTTTTTGAGTACAACATCCCCCTCCTCCACTTATTAATTTTATTAGACGTTCAGCATTTTAATAGAAAAACATTTTAAGTCCTCAAATTGTATTGGCTTTGCTTATAATATTTATAATATTACCATATTATAAGCAAGTTTCTGCATTGTTAACTCGACGAAAAATACATAAATTATGGAACAATAAACACAATTAGATAAATAATTGCTGCTGGAGCTTGCAGTTTAAAAGCTGTTATCGTCTTATCAGTTTGGTTGGGAGTGACTAATTCTAACTTTAAACGACTACAGGAAAAAAAAATTTACTTCCGATTTGTCTGTACCATTAGAAATATTTTTAAATATATATATACATAATTTTCAGATTTTATTACTAAATAATAATAATTTTATGAAATAAAAACTTATAAAAAAAGAGAAAATTTCCATTATTTTTAAAGTTTAATAATGAGCTCAAAATTTGTTAAATTTTTTTGAATTATTTACAAAATATGTGCATAAATATTTTCAGTAGCCAAAGTTTTACATTCTTATAACTATTAATTTGGAGTTATTGCTAAATAACTAAAGTAGATTTTTTAATAATATTGATTTTGGTATTTATAGTAAATTTGACAGTAATATTTCCAATTTTTTTTTTAATCAAAACCTTGTATAACTTAAACTTATTTGTTTTAAAAAAATTTTATTGCACCAAAATATTCTTCATCCGTGTAACAAGTTTCTTAAAGATCATCTGATACTACTCTAATTCATATAATTGAATTAAAGTCATTCTTAATTGTGATTTAGTCATCAATTTGCCATTAATATGTCATTATAATTTAAATCTTTTATGTGCTATCTTTTATAGCACAGTAATTCGGTATTTCGGAACTAAACCATTTAGAAAAGTATTATTATTCATTAAATTATTTAATAATAATACACCTAATATTTATTTATTTAAGAAACAAGCTATTAATGATGGAAATGGCAAGATAGACGAAGAATTTACTGTTGCTAGACTTTATATTAGCAAAATGAAATCTGAAGTAAAGAATTTAGTTCAACGTTGCAGTTTCTTTGAAAATAGTCAAAATGATATGAATAAAAAAGTATTTATCAGTTAAATTTGATCAAAATTCTGAATATTTTTATGAATTTTTTTATTTAATTTTTTTAGGTAAGTGACTATGAAAAAGAACTTGCTGAAAATCGTTTAAAAATATCACAGAATGAAGCCCGTCTCAAGTCTATGCAAGAGTCATTAAGAGAAGCAGAAAATAAAAAACGATCATTAGAAGAAAATATTGATGCATTAAGAGAAGAGTTTGCCAAAGTTAAAGCTGCTGGTATATTTTACTATTATATTAAATAATACAAATTTAATTTAATGTACAATATTATTTATATACATAAATTATTTAAGTGTTTGCCAGTTATATTGCTCAAGTATACATTGCTATTATATTATGCTATTTCATTGCTATTCTGTGAAACAAATACATTATATCATACTCTATTTCAAATTAGCACTTTTGAAAGATTCTCTATTTCAGTGTAGGAAAATATATAGTAAAAAGTATCAACACTAAGTTGGATTAGAAAACCTATAGCTATTTAAAATCAGTTGTAAATTGTATCCAATCATCTTAATTTTTTACTAACCAAGAGAAATAAAAATATAATTTATTTAGTATTCGAGTATTAGTGTTCTGTAAATATTAGATTTTCAGGTCCCGGTGTGGTGTACAATATTATTTTTAGCATATTAATTCATAATCTTTTTTCTCCTTGCCTCTTTTTTTCATTGTCATCTTTGTTTGCTCTGTATACAATCCAATAAAGATTTTGGAATCATTATTATGATCTTAATCATCTTATTTCCCATTTTTTCAATCTTAACGTTCAATTTCATAATCATTCTTTTAGTTTAAGATTCATCTTTTCTCATCTCATGTCTGAACCATCTAAATTTGTTCACTCTCATCTTATAAATTATTGAATCTACTCTCTTATGAACTTAAAAACTCTATCCTCTGTGACTCCAATTATCTATCTAAACACTTATATCTCAACTAAACCCATCTTCTGCTCTCTTTTCCTATCTACAGCGTAACACCAAACATACTAATTCATAATATTTTTGAATAAGGTTTTAAAATTATTTTTTGTAATATATAATATATTACAATATGTTTCAATGAGTTTTTGATATTTTTATTTAGTTATTGACTAATATTTTATTCCTTTTATTTTCAATAATATGAATGTTGTGTTTACATGATTATGTAGCATAAGTTTTGTTAGATATTCAATTTCTGATCATATATTGTAACATAATATTATTTATTTATTAAAAGAATAATTACAAAAATTCTGATTTTAGAACAAGTTCATATTGTGTCTTCTTCCAAAGAAAAAGCAGAAGAAAAGGAAAAAGCTTCTAGCATGAGAGCAGCCCTTGAACAACAAATGGACCAATTAAGAGATGTTCATCATAAACAAGTAATGATTTTGACTTTTTTTTTAAAATAAGTATATTTCTAAAATGTACATTTAGGTATATAAATATCTAATGACTAAACTTAATTATAAGCTATTGTTAAAATATAATTGTGTTATGATGTTTGATTAGAAGATTTTCGGTTACTAGAACAATTTAAAAATATTGCAAATTATTAACTGAACTTAATTTTAAATTATAAATTAATAAGTAATTTTGAATTTATTTAAAACTTTTCATTCTAATACATTGTAACTCAAGCATAATGTTGACTAGCAGCAACTATTATTAAAACATTTTTTAACTCGTGTATCTGCCTTATTTTTGTTAGGTAGCAGAATTAAGAGATGAAATTGGCGAAAAACAAGCAATGATTGCCGAATTGAAAGATCAAGTTCAAAAATATTCTTTGGCACAGCAACAATTACAAACAGATTATAATAAATTATTGCAAGAAGACCAAGAAAAAAGTCAACGCCTTCAAGAATATGTTTTGGCCAATGAGCGTCGTGAACAAGCTCGTAAGGATCTCAAAGGTTTAGAAGATACTGTTACCAAAGAACTTCAAACATTACACAATTTACGTAAAATATTTGTGCAAGATTTACAAGTATGTTACAATTATTTTATAAATTAATGTTATTTATACCGATTTATGAATTAAACTATTTTTTCTTTTAGTCTCGCATGAAAAAATCGGCAACTGCTGATGATACAGATGAAGCTAGCAGTGGAGGTACATTAGCTCAAAGACAAAAAATAAGTTTCCTGGAGAATAATTTAGACCAACTTACCAAGGTTCACAAGCAATTGGTTAGAGATAATGCAGATTTACGTTGTGAATTACCCAAATTAGAAAAAAGATTACGTGCTACAATGGATCGTGTCAAAGTTGGTTCATTTTATAAGCATATTCTTATTAGTTTTTATGTATGTATAATCAAACACATTCTTGTGTTTTCGTGTTATAGGCACTTGAAGCTGCATTAAAAGACGCAAAAGAAGGAGCAATGAGAGATAGGAAAAGATATCAATTTGAAGTGGATCGTATTAAAGATGCAGTGAGACAGAAGAATTTAGCACGCAGGGGACCTAGTCCTCTAATTGGTAATTTAATAAAAAAACTTTAAACTATATATTATCAATTAATCTTTATTTAATTTTTTTAGCTAAACCTATTAGACCTAGAGATGGTCAACATCATCCAGCAAGTATCCGGAATACAGAGGATGAAAATAAAAAACGAAAACCCGCTGTTATTCCTGGTAATAATTGAATCATAATTTTTAAGTTCTTATCTAATTATATTTTTTTTTTTTTTAATTTCAGAAATCGCTGAAAGCAGTTAAGAGCTTTTTATAATAATTTAATTTTATGCTCTTGCCAAACAACAATGTTTGAACTGAATGGTGGAAGTATTTGAAACAAATTGAATTTATATTATTTACAGAAATAATTTTTACTATATAATTTTTAGAAACCTATTTAATAATTGCACCTTCTATAATATTAATATATATTAACGTGTATGTATGTATATTATGCGTATCAACTATGCAGCTGCCATTTCTCCTTGCACTTACCTTTGAAAGGGTGGATAAGAGTGGCTTTTGATATGCATAATGGTGCTTTCACATCATTGTCTGTACTTATACAAAATCAATTGAACTTGATTTTATATATATTTTACTCTCCACTACCAAATTCTACATGGCTTATATATTTATAAATTATAGTAAATAATGAGAATATTGTTTATTTATTTATTATTTTTTAAATTATTTAACTTCTAATTTTATTTATTTAATGCAAATAGCATGTAATTTTTTTTTATGGCTGTATGCAATTATGTCATATTTATTTATTAAACATTTTCCTATTTTTTTCAAAGCATAAACTTTGTTTATTAACCAGAAATTAACATAAATAGTATTCCAATCCCTCTAAAAAGATTTTAATTATTCAACTTTAATCTTTGGTTTACCATAATCACAAATCAGTGATTTAGTAATTTTATATATGGGTTAAAGATCAAAATGTTGTGCATTTTATAAATGGGGCTCATAAATTAATGCATTTACATATCTATCTAATTAAGTCTATTTTGATGCTATATAACATGAAATATGTGACATTTCTGATGACGGTATTTAGTTTGAGGATTGTTATTTTGCATATTTCAAGACTTTTAGTATCTTAGTTTTTTGTAATTTAAATTTATGATTTAAATTACTGTGCTGTTGAATTATTTTAATTACCTTTTCATTTTTATACACTTCCTTTTTTTTTTTATCGACACCATGTGACAAAATCAAATTATTCAAAATGAATGTATTAAATTTTGCTTATTTAAGCTACTTTTCAAGTGGCTTAAAATAAATAAAAAAAATCAATGAGATCTAGGTAGAGCTTATTGTAATGTTTTATATTGCATATATTCATATATATTCATTAATATTATATTGGCTATAAATTAAGTAAATTCAACTCGATAAACTGTATACTGTGAATCCCATATATATCACATAGCTTTTAAATTATCTTTTATATATTTTATCATACTTCATGGTTTTAATAATATATTTCTATGTTATATTATTATGTTACTTATACTTTTGTTGAAGTATATTTTTGTACATATTAATATATTGTTTAGTACATGATCTTAAGAGCCCTGATTATAAGCAAAAAGAGAATATGATCTAAGTATTGGTAAATATTTCTTGCATATTAAATGAGGTTTTTTTTTTTAAAAGGCTATTGAACAACAACTTACGAAGAAGGTTAATATATTATTACATAGTATACTAAATTAATTATTTAAAGTAAATTACAGAATATGATTTTTCTTACCTTTTATCCAATAATTATATATTTTATTAATTTAATAAACATAGAATATACATCATGAATTCTTGATATTATTTATTTATTCATTACCCAATATTTGAACTTGTAATTAAATGATTTTCAGTCTATTTTAATTTTAAATAGAAGGCATTTGTATGTATCAATATATTAATATTCCTTTTTTTACAATTAGTAAGTATCCCAATATTTCCAATTTTGTCATACATTTTTTTTTTTATTTAGAATGAATGTAATTGATATAACATCCTTAAGGATCTCTTGATTTGTTTTATAAATTATTTGGGTGCTTAAATTCCTGGAAATTAAATTATACAAAAAAATTCTATTTTACTTAAAGATTTATTGGCACACTTCAAACTTAACGACAATATTTCTCTCAAATTTTGTAACATTTGATTTATTTAATTTTAAAGTTAATTTATTGCATTGAAAAATCATTAAAATACATTCCAATAAAGCTTTAAAGCGCAAACAAGACTAATTAATGTACTAGAAGTGACCAGTTGGTGGTGAATTATTATTAGCATTCAGTCTTTTATCTGTATTTAATTCTGATGTACAATGACCAATTTAAATAAATATAAAGGTGATTTATATTTTGTACTCTTGTTTTGTTGTAATAAAATAATGTAAGTATAATATGGAACATATTGTTAATTATTTCTGTTGAGATCTAGTAAATAATTTGTTATGAAGTGATTGATGCTATAATGAATTTCTATTGACCTTCAAAACAAAGATTTTTTTCTATTACTGCTAAATGCTAAAAATATTTTGAACAAAATTATTTATGTATACGCATATTAAGTTGTGTCTTTTAAGATCATTATTTAGTATGTAGTATACAATCAATTAATCTTATATTGTAAAATTATAATTGGCAAGTTTAAGAAATGACCTATAATCATTAATATTCACTTAAGTGAGGCCTTGCTCTACATATGTTTATATATGCTTAAAATTTTATGTGCATACCTTATATCTAATAAATTTCTTTTTTTTAATTACTTATATCATTTAGGTACATTGAATAATAATTAAAAGTTTAAATTGTATAATATTGTGTAATATAATTTTGATTTACTTATTTGTTTTAACTTATAAATGACATAAGAGATATGTTGCAACAAATAAAAGGGATTAATTTATGAAATGGAAATTAATTCTTGATAAAAATATTTAATTAAATAATTAAATTAGGAAACATTAACATTTTCTAGATTTGATTTGAGAATACATTTAAAAAGGGAAAATGATGACTATTAATCTTTATCATTTAACTTTACTAATGTATTTATAATGATATTTATAATTAGAGATTAAATTCAAAATATTAGATTTAATAACATAAAAAATTTAAAACTAAAAAGAAAACCGTAACTAATTTGCATCATGGGTATTCTTCGCTCAGCGGGTCAGATAATCTTGATAGGTGTGTTAAATTTTAAAGAAACGATAAATCATTTCTTCAATAATACGATTTCAAGTAAACTATTATAATAGTTTACAGAAAAATAATAGTCATCATTTTTAATTCACCCACCAAACTATTTGACTCGAGAAGCAAAGAATATTCATGATGTGAAGTATGTCCAGCTTTCTTGTCTATACTTTTATTTTATTAAGCTTTATTTTACTTTATTTTTTTTTTATCCAATAAATAAAGTGAAGGAAAAAAAGACTATCACTAAAAAATAAAAAAATTTGATGAGAAAAAGAAGCCCCAAAATATTTTTTATACATTGTCTATCAATGGTTAAATTTTCATAAAGTTTGGATTTCAAATGTCAAACATACTCCACTCTTTGGTGGGAATATTAAATTTTAAAGAAACAATAAATCATTTCTTTGATAACTATGCTGAGCAGACCTTCAATTAATACACAATACAAATAATTGTTGATTACGTAATACATAACAAATATTATTTATTAATATTAGGCAATTGATAATAATTGAGTAATAAATGTCATTATAAAAATACTAAAAGCAATATTCTATTTTTATAAATTCATAAACCATCAATAAATCTGTAATTAGCATTTTGGTGTTCTTATGGGTATATTTAGGCTTTGAATTATTTATAGATTTCACAATTATTTTTTAATAATTCAGTCGAATAAAATTCATTTTTTTTTTCTAATAACCAGTAATCGTCCAATTCTATTATTTAATAACAAAATAATCCATGTCCATTTTTATTTATGGTTCCTCCTTAATATTTATAGTTATTTTTTCTATACTTTTTCCAATTTTTTTTTCAGTCAAAATCTTGTTAAATTTTTATTATTTGCCCATAAAAAAAATTTTCTTCTGCCAAAATGTTCGCAATATTCTCCATCTATATACTACTAAATTCTCAATAACTTTGTCAAAATTTGAAAAAAGATTCAAATTCAAGTTCGAAAACAATCAATAAATAATAGTAGTTCGAGTTTGCAAAAATTAATATTTGACCCATACCTAATTATTATATAAATATGAATGGTATCTGGTAACATTTTATCAATTTGGCCATATGGAAAAAAATTACCACCGTATGATAACTTAAATTAAACAAAAAGTTTTGAATAAGCAAAAATGAATTTAAATGTACAATATTGACCATAATATTCTTAAAATCATGATAGATGCATTTAAAACAAAAATGAAAAAGCCTTGATATTCTCTACGCAATGGATATTCTTCACTCCTTGGGTAGAACTTAGTGGGTGTGTTTAATTTTAAAGAAAAAATTATAAATCTTTTCTTCCATAAAAAAATTTTGATATGTGCTTCAGCTTTTTGAGGCTTTTTATAAGAAAATTTCACTAAAAAATATATATATAATTTATTATTATTACAAAAAAAAGGTAGTTCTCACTCAGTCAGATTTATATTCCACTATTAATTCAGAACTTAAAAATGTACTTTCTCTAAAATATTTTTTATGTTATTGTCTAATCTAAAATTTAGTTTAAAAAATAAAGTTTTATAGACTTTTTATTAAATTTTGGGTAGTTTTTCCTAAATTTTGAAAAATGGCTTGTCTAAAATACCTACTATTAAGAGCAAAATTTTAATTTAAAAAATTGCTAGGTGAAACTTTTGGATAAGTACTTTTATATGAAAATGTGTTTCTTTTTGGAGTAAAACAAATAAAAAAAATGAATTAACAAGTTTTTTTTAAAAAAGTAAAAGTACACAATATACATGAATAAAAGATTTGAAGAAATTTTAAAAAGTATCTATTTAGTTAAATTATGTTTTTCAAAATAATGTTTTTATGTGTTTAAATTTAATCCATAATAGGTAGTTTAAAAATTATAATTTTTCACGGTTCAAAAACATAAAGAAAATGTGTGTACTATGCTCGTCGGGTTGTTCTTCACACGTCAGGTGAGATATTCTTGACGGATGTATTGAATTTTAATGAAACGATAAATAATTTCTTCAATAAAACGATTCTGAACGAAGGAAGTTAATAATAAAAGAAAGAAAAAATATAAAAAATTCAGAGTGCTAGGCTGGAAGGTATTGTTGCGTGATGGGCCGGCTCCGCCAAGACTATGCTACGCTTCCTTACTTGACCTTATAGGTGAAATAGTAGGTATTTAGTATAATAACCGAAAATATTGAATTTTCAAAATAAAGTAGTTAGAAAACTATTGTTGCACGTGGATTTTAATTCACACCATCGTATTCAGCGTCATAAAATACATAAGATGCAATAAAACATTACCTATCAACCTTTCTATTTTCTTTTTAAATAGAAAGATTGTAAATAAGTATATCTTTAATAATAAGTAAATCTTTTTATATTTTCCTATTCATAATTTTGTTTGATAAAACTCAATTACCTCAATACTAAAATAATTTTATTTTTTATACATCAAATTTATTTTCAATAGACATATATTTGCTTAAGTAATGTTTGCGGAGAACCAAAACTATGTATTGCAATATTAATGATATGATATTCGATTGATTGTCTGATGTTTCATGAACACAGTTATTTTAATAGCCAAAAAGCTTTGTATCTATGAAATAAATATCCATTAAGAATTTTAGAAAAACATTAAAAAAAATGTACAACAGTTTACCAAATCACAATTATAATATATATATTAACATTAAAAAAGAAGTAAAATTATAAAAATACATTTAAATACATTCTTTGCAAGCACAATCAGTATTGTAGAAATAATATCCAGTAATGTCACTAGAAAAATATAAAAAACATTTAAGGGTTTAAATAATCAGAAATTAATTTTTTAGAAAACTCTATTTAAAAGACTATTCCAAGCTTTTTTAATTTGAATTTGAGTACATTTATAACTCCATAAAGTACAAAATATAACATTAGCGATGTTAATGTATTCAAAGTTTGATGGTTGAGAATTAATCCGGTTGAAAGATTCAGTTTCACTAAGATTGTTGCGCTCTTGAAGTCTTTTGGAGGCCTAAAATATAGTTTAATAGTATTAAATTTGACATATTAAATTAAGTATAATATAATGCATAACTACATAATTAACTATACAAGAATGAGAAAATATATCATTTAAATATTTTTATTTAAAAATGAATTTTTTCTTTTATATTAATATGTACAATACCCCAATTATATAAACAATGAACTGTGCATATTTATTGGTTATATAATTTATTTATTGTTTAAAACTCAAGAAGAATATAAAAGTAATGAAATTCAAACATACAATAGTCAAGTAAAAAATATGTGAATTACTATTCTGTACAGCAAAGAGTAAGATAAGAGAGCAATAAATCAATAATAAAATCAATTTAATTTTTTTTTTAAACTTAAAATAAGAATGACTAAATTATTTAGTATCCTATTCATATATTAAAAAAAATGTTGCTCCAATATTTATTACTTATAAAGTTATAAAAATGCATTACTTCATTAGGTGGAATTATCGACACCCAAATTTCATGGCAATGGGATTGCCAATTTGCATTCAAAAGTACAGCTGCTTCTAATACAATTATACTTT
Source organism: Stegophylla sp. TES_Ste_2020 (assembly GCA_025469315.1). NCBI lineage: Eukaryota > Metazoa > Arthropoda > Insecta > Hemiptera > Aphididae > Stegophylla > Stegophylla sp. TES_Ste_2020. The sequence continues at coordinate 47,176 of JAIPRM010000305.1, read as the reverse complement.
GATCTTTGTTTGATTCTATTAGTGTTTTAATTTTTTGTAAAATTAAAGGCCACATTATTTGATTTAATTGGTTCAATTTATCCTAAAACAAATTATCAATACATACACATATTATGAATCATGTAAAATAAAACCTACAGCAATTTACCTTATCGCTAAACACTATGGCACCTAACTTTTTTCTGTCAACTTCGTTATTTGTCGCTAGTATGCTTGAACCAAATACATCAAGAATAGGTTGGTATGCAGGTTGATTTATTTCATAAAGGCCATGAGCTAACGTATCAGCATTTATTACAAATGCACCTAGATCTTTTAAATAACTTGTAATAGAAGTTTTTCCACTTGCAATCCCACCAGTTAATCCAATAATATAAGGATGTTCTGGAATATTAGTATTTGGCTACATGGAAAAAATGTAATAAAAATTACATAGGTATCTATAAAAATAATTGTTTTATTAATTACCTGAGGTTGTTTTATGAGTGTACCTAGCAATCTCATACGGTAATTACTTGAACTAATTTTTTTTTCTTCTTCTTCACAACAATCTTGTATTAATTTACCATCTTCTAATAATGGTATAGGTAATATATCCAGTGGCTGTAATCCAGCATTTTTCCTTTTATCATTTATTAATTCTCCGCCTTTCATAGTTTCTACACTTAAAATAATCAGCTAAAACAAAATTATAATTAAATTATACAATACAATGACAAATAAAGTTAAAAACAATTTGAATACCTGAAATTGAGGTTCAATAACTGTTGGCCCATACACATCATAAATTGGTAATACTTCATACTCTAATGTTGGATCAATGTCTTTTAAAAATCCTTCAACATTACTTATTCTAATTTTACAGGGTTCAATAAGTTCCCACAATTTTTTTGCTGTAAAATAATTATGGCAATAACTAGGTAAGAGCTCATAAAATATTAGAATAAAATTAATTGCAATAATTTCAGTTATCATAATTTGTAATTTAAGTAAAAATATAAGATAAAGTAAAAACCAAAATATAAATTTCATCATCATTTTATGGGAAAATAAAATCATATATATGTAAACTAAATACTATTCCTACCCATTGAATTTTAATTTAATTTAACAAATTATTAAACATTATAGATAAATGCATTAACTTACATTTTAACATAGATATATCAGTGACGCCCACTGTTAATTTTTTGGTGCATAGTAGTGCAGCTATACTTAATAATATCTTATGTCCATTGTGAAGTCTATCAAAAGTTCCACCCAAAACAACATTTTCATATAGTTTATTTTCTGATTCATTGTTTTGAAAAACATCTTTTGTATCAACTGAACTAATATCTTCATTTGGTTGTACATACACAGTCTTATAATTAGGAGACTTGTTTTTTAATGAAGTCACCACATAATTAAGTTGTTCTGACTTAATAAGATCGTCATAGAAAATCACATCTACTGGACGTTTAGTTGCAATTTGAGAATCAATGTTGCCCTTCAGACCACACAAAAGGACACGAACATCAACATTTGCAGCGTTTAAATGCTTGTATGCATCGAGAATCATAATTTTGTGATTTATACTTTTTTTATCCAACACCGGAATCGGAAAGAAATGAATGTACAATGTGTTTTGAACATCACACTGTATTTTCGGAAATATTCGTAGCAGACGAAATGGATTTGAACAAATTAATAAACCAGTTTTAGCCATAATAAATTTCGTTTTATAGATATCAAAAGTAAAAAGTCAATGCAGATATCAATGAGTGATTATAAATAATAAATTTAACTCGCTAAAATGAATTAGTGTAATTAAAAAATAGAAATATTAATTATTACAACTGAGAAGTAAAATATTAAACACATTACAGTAGTTTTTAAACACAAACTACATTATAATACATACATTGATAAACTGATAATCAATATGGAAAAAATAAAATTATTTCACCTTGACTCAATAAAATATACAAAAATATGGAATAAAGTAAAAATCATATAAAAAAATAAACCGGATTACTAGTGATAAGAGGTGAAGTTATTATAGTTATTATCCATTATTATTATCTTTTTGTAAGTCTACAGATCACAGCTGATATACCTATATAATATAGGTATATATATATATATATATATCTGTGTGTAGGTCAAATGCATGAAGATAAGAGATAAGAAAACTTTTTATTCTATTTTATAAATTATTATATCTGTGATTTCAGAATTTTGTTGAAGTTGACTATAATATTCCGAAATTTTCATTAAAATTGGAACTTATTTTGCCTGTTTAAAGTTGTTTTGTGACCCGGAACAAAACGATGCTACGCTCCTGACGACTCCCAAATCTCCAGATTATATATCCGAGGAGGTTCCCTTAAAGGATGATAAATCTTCCACCCAGTATCAGTGATCAGTCTCGCATTCTTTTTTTGAATATGATCAGTATAACGAAAATATATACTTCGCACTTTGGGGTGTTCTTCACACTTCAAGTGGGATATTTTTGGCCAGTGACGCACCCAAGGGAAGGGCTTTAAAGCTATAGCCCAAAACTATACCCCCCAAAAAAAGTTTTCTATGTTAGTTTATACATTATAAGAATTTTGATTTGTCACTATTATATTATATTACCATATTGCTATTTTTTTTTTTTTTACTAGCTCGCTTATATTATTTATGTTAGAAAAAATAAATATGAAGATTAATGTTTAAAATAAAGAATATAATATATAATAATTAATGTAGTTGTACGTGATATGGTTTGTGGCAAACTGTGATGATTATTTCGTTTAAAATCATTAATATTAAACTAAATATGGATTATGAGTGATAAATCATTCAATTATTCAAATACCTACACGATTTTATAATTCCACTAGAATACTACGTGGAAGAGTAACAATAACACCAACTGATAAAGAGAGATAGTCATTTATATGCTTTCTTTTTCAAAAATGATGACAACACCGTACAATATTGAGTGTATCATGCAATTTAGATAGGGCATTGGCCCTATCCAGTTGTAGTATAATATCAATGTTTAAAATTATTTTTAGATGTATATATATATATATATATATATACATACATACATATATGTATATATAATATGGGTACTAGCGATTAAGTAGGGTGGACCGGCCGTCGAGTTTTTTGAGAGATAACGACGATAATAATAAAAATGGAAGTACTGCACACCTCGAAGTAATCTTCGCTCCTCAGATGGGAGATTCTTGTTATGCTGAATTTTAAAGAAACGATAAATCATTTCTTCAATAAAACGATTCCGAATGGAGCTTCAGTTTAGCAATTTCGCTTAAAAATTGTTTATTAATGTTACAAAAAAAAATATTATTTACTCGGCCAGTTTTAAAGTCCACTATTAACTGTGAAAAGTAAAAAAAAAAATTTTTGATGAGAAAAATGTTAGAACAAAGTATTCCAAATTTTTTTTCACATTTTCAAAATTTTCTTGCGTCAAAATATTTCTCATTTATCGTCTACCTATATTCAAATTTTCATAGTTTGGATTAAAAAAAGATAGTTTCCGAATATTTTTTGGCCAATTTTACTCTAGAATTGTTCCCAAATTTTGAGAGAACTTTTAAGAATTCAAAAATTGATCTCTGAAAATTACCATTTGGCATCTAGAGGTGATTCAAGAGTGATCTAGAAGTTTTGGATTAGTATTTTTACAAGAAGACGTGTATACAGAAAATTGTTTTTAAAAATAATAATAAATATTGTAAAAACACTAGCTTCTTCTCTCCACACAGAATCTAAAATTATTGCTATAAATATCATGAAACAAGAAAGTCTTTTTGGGTAGTGTGGATAGTAACTGTAGTGCGGTACCATGTTGTAATAATAATTAATGAAATATAGATCGTTAAAAATGAATGATAATTGTGTATTTATGTGGGAAAAAAAGATAGAAAACACATAAGCCCCAGCCCCCAAAAAAATTCTAAATTGTGCGCCTACTCTTAGCAGATGTGTTAAATTTTAAAGAAATGAAAATTATTTCTTAAATAAAACGATTTTGAGCGGAGCTTTATTTAATATACAATAATTTTTTACTATGTTTAATAATTGTTATTTAATAGGTATCAAATAAGCCATCAGCCATGTATTCCTAATTTGTTATTCGTGTAAATGATCAAATTTGTGTAATTATAAGTATTACTAGGTACTAAGAGGTCGAAATTCGATCAGAATAACAAAATTAATTCATTTCTGTGTGATTGTTTACTGATCTTGCATATTACACTGGTATTGAACATAAATTTCAATAGCTAGGATTTCAATCAGGGGTGGGCACAAAAAAAAAGTTGGATTTTTTTCTATATCTTCATCTCGTCTGCTACTTATAATTTCTGGCAGTTTTTATTTTGCTGTAGGTTAAAAAAATTAGAGTCTAAATTAACTACATAAGAAACTGCCGTAAAGTAGTTAAACTGTATGCTACTTGCTATGTATTCAATTTATCTCAACACGTTTACTGTTGATGATATAATTTGGATCTTTTGTGATGTGCGGATGATGCCAATCAGCGTCATTTCTACATGCCTTTTCAATCAATTTAATTCCAGACAGTCTGGGGGCTTAATCATTACCAATCATCAGCGTTATTCAGAGTATAATAATACTGTACGTATATATGTATAAAAGTTGTTCCTCATAGTCTATAGGCCTACGACAATACTTAAACGGTTAATATATTTTTATTGCTATTTAAATGACACACACACACACACACACACACACATCGATATGTGAATATAAAATAGATGCACAGTGAACGTGTTCAGAAAATCATACACTATCGTTAGTCATAACAATTTTAATTGTATGTGTAGTTACTCAATCAAATGAAACGGGTAGTGCATGTTTAAACAATTAAAATAAAAATGGAATGAAGAAAGCCAATTGATTTTGATTTTTAACCGGTTCGTGTTTTACTCTATACTGATTAATATCTATTAATAGGTATGGGACCTTTGAGAAGAACGATAATGTATTGTTATAGCTTTATTATAATAGATATGAAAAGACTTCTTTATAATTTATTAATCTAATATATATGATATTATAATTACAACCACAATCGCTACGCCCATGATAGGAGTCAAAATCATCGAGTTAATGGATGAGCGAGCTTACGCATAGAAATACGTAGAATTGACCAAGTAAGAAACATTTTTATCTCTGTAAACGGACGAATCGCGGATCCGAATAAATTATTTTTAAATTATTAATGTATGTAATATTATTATTATTATTATTATGCACAGTCGGTCGGCGCATCGTGATTTTGCCAAAGCGTGCGGCCGATAAGACGAACAACAGTCTGCGCCGATAAGACGAACAGTCTGGCGTCGATAAGACGTGGCGTGTGACGGTGTGAACGCCCGATAAGAGACCCGTGTAGAGCGAGAGATCGGGGCGACGACTCAAAAATACTGTCGCCCGTGCGTGCAGCCTCCGTGGTCCGGATTAGTCGGAAACGTACGTCCGGTAACGTGAACCCATACCTACTACGGTCGGTCACGGCGTCACCACAGATGAATGTTATTGATCCGTTTTTTTTTTTTTAATAATTAAATTAATTGATCTGTGGTGACGAATGTTGGGTCCCGTAGTAAATTTCCTACACATTTGCGCCATCGATATCGAATAAATACACCACAGACGTACACTGCACAGCGGCGGCACGATTTATTCGATAGTCGGCGCGCTGGTTTGCGCAAAATACCCTATGAACGCATTCACGGGCTATATCATTTTATATTAATTATAGCAGTGACATGACGTGCGCGCATGATTTTCGCCTCCGTCGTCGGATGTGTTCAGTGCTGGTGAGTGCGCGTGCGCACACGTTTCACACGCACAATCACGCGCTAATGTAGTTATACTAGGGTACATCCGTTTTTTCGATTATTTGCTTATCTGCCAGTGTGCCGTGATTTTTTTTCGCCACTAACTCGTTCTACTACTCGCAACTACTACTACTACTACTACTATTATTACTACCACCACTACTTCTTGCTTATAAATATAATATATATGTATAGTATACATAATAATAATAATAATAGATAAATGAAATAATATATATTTCCACCATCGTACGCGCGTGTCTCGTCGGACGGGTAACATTGAACCGGAGCGTTAGAGTGACTATTAATTAATTATTCGGTGTTCGTGCCGGCAATACCAGGACAATTTCGCCATTGACAAACAACATCGTTTTATCAGACTATTATATTATCATTATCTACGACCGTCGTCTATTGAATCGCATATTATTACGTTCCGAAAGTCGAAACGCTCGTGCTATGTCGTACAGAATCAGTAGCAGTTGCAGCAGGACAGCACGTCGTGTTTTCGTTCGGCGCTCCGAGTCACAAGTACTGCGTGCACACAGATCCGTGTCTCAGTGATAGTCGTCCACACAGGGGACCAAGGCGGTTTTAGCGTTGTGAAGCGACATAGTGAGTGTCGTTGAGTTAAGTTCGTCGGTGAGCGAGTTCTCTCGCTGCGGCAGTACTCGTCCGTGTCTTCGTCGTCATCTACGGTAGTACGGTACCGTATCAAATGGTTTTTCGGTATCATGGAACACCGCCGTGGTGGTGGTGTTGCCGCAGTTATCGCGTCCACGGCGACTCGCAATCCGCTACAGTTGTGCGCAACAATACCGCCGCCAATTCCAGTACCGTGTTCTGCGTTATGTCGTCGCCGACACACCAGTAGTCGTGGTGGCCTTAACTATGACACGAAATTCGGCGGCGGTCGCCACGCTGGACGACCGCCGCCGCTGCCCAATATCGGCGGCATCCAACGTAGTGGACGACGCCCAGTCCATGACGAATGGTATCGCCACGAGTGGCTCCAGTAGCAGTGGCGACGCCGGGGGCGGGGATGAAGGCAGCAGCCCCAAGTCCTCGTCCGCCTTGTCTACTACGACTAGTTGCTGCGGTGGTTGCAGCAGCAGTAGCAGCAGAAGTGGTAGCGACGACGATGATTCTGCGGCCGTTGTCCGGCCATCCGCAGATATTGATCGCGGCTGTCCTGCAGCAGCGAGTACTTCGCCACTGTCATCGCTACAGAAAGAAGTTGAAGTCGGCAACAATGGCGACAGAGATTCTTTAAGTAGTAATAATAGTGATAGGGGTGATGATGCTACGACGACGACGACCGGTAATTCCACGAATATTGGAGGGCGTCTCACATTTTACAAAGGTTAGTTTTTAGTTCTAATATTTAATATGTAAGTACCTAATCAGTAAACCTATGTTGTGTATCTGCTTAGAACATGATATTCGCCAACAGGCGTATTCAGTTAGTATGACGAGTAAAAATTAATAATTTTATAAGAGGCGTTAGTTTGGGTGGGGTACAGGCGGTAGTATTTGCCTTATCTTAAAAGTTTTATAGACAGTTAAATTTTCAGTGCTACCCAATTTTAGAAGGTATGAATGAAATAGTGAACTCAATACCTATTTCATTATCATATTTGTTGAACTCCAATATAGGTAGGTATTTCCAGGATCCATTAAAGATTATTTTGATTATTCTCACGAATTTATGGGTCATAATCGATTCAAATAAAATGTGTTTTCTTCACTAAAATGCACAAAAGCTTGTGTATTTTTTTTAAAAATTACCGCCTGTAGTGGAAAATCTAAAAAAATGATCTACAAGGAGTTATTGGGTATATTTTTAGTCATTAAATACCGTTAAATACCATAGATGTCCTTTGAGAGCTTAATTTGTTGTTTAAAAATGTGTTTGACATTTATTGTTAAAGCATGGTAAACAGAAAAATATTACATTTTCATTTTATAAGTAAATGCATAGATTTCAAAATAAATATTCAATAGGATTGAAGAACATAAAAAGTTAATAATCTAATGTAATCTAATGTATTTATCATTGACTTTTGAAAATAATGATTTATTTTTATAAAACATGCTACCATGCAAATCTGTTAAATTTTTATTTTCTTATATAACTAGGTAAGTACTAATAGTATTAAGCTACCAAGTACCTACACATAAAAGTTTATAATATTCATATTATTTTTTCATAATCTTATCCAGGCCTTTTAAGTTGTTATTCGTTTTGTTAGACATTTTGTGAACAGCATTGTAGTAGGTATGCCTGTAATTTAATAAAATGAACATTGGGCCATTAAAAATGTTGCCCCACCCTCAAAAAACGGAAATGACGGTCATCGATTTTATGTTACAAATGTACTTTATTCTAAAATCCTATGACCATTGATATTTTTTTATTATCATAGAGACTTGGCTGTACTTTATAAAACTTTATAGTCTATAGTTAGGGCTGAAATAGACGAATGGTGTTCGCCGTATGGCAAATTTCCATCCGGTTTTGTGTACAATTATTGTCCGTTCAAAACTGTTGTCTCCTGTTTCCTATAATCTGATTTGATACAAAACAAAACTGGACGGTAATTTGCCGTATGGCAAAAACCGTTCATCTGTTTCAGCCCTTAATGTTTAAAAACAAGTTACACAGTATTTACAATATGTTGGTAGTTATGTTGGTTATTATGTAGGTAGACATATAAATATGTGGTACCTACATATTATTTTAGAAAATATTTTTCAAGAAAGCTAGTACACATATCATTAAGAATAAAATCTTTTTCCTATTAGGTATAGTTTTGATAACATTCAATAAAAACTTAATTATCTAGTTTTATGATAGATAATCTATAATTTCAAAGTTAAAATATAGTGTAGTATTATATTGTATGCTCCATATCAATTTGATATACCTACTTATTTATAGATTTCAATCATTAGTTTTATATTTTTAATGGATAGCTATTTAAATTATCTATCAAGTAAAATATAAAAATAAATGTTCCTTAACATTTTTATTGATTATTATTAATATTTAATACATTTTTACTATGTATAATATCCAACAAAAAGATTCACCACATACCTACCTAATTAGTAATTATTTTCATTATTTTGATAAACATTAAATGAAACAACTTATTAATAATTAGTAATTCTGTATTAGGTAGGTATTATATATTAGTTAATGTGTATGGTATAATTTAGGTAGGTAGGTAGGCATCGTTATTGTAATTAGGTACCTACTTATAATCATACTAATTCAAGATAGTTATTTATTTATTTTACCTAATTAATGAACTATGATGAGAACTATTATGCTATCATAAGGTAGGATGTATGATGTTTTATAATTTTATATTTGGAAATAATAATAAATTATAAGATTTGTTTAATAATTATGATTACTTAGTGCTCTTTTAATTATAATTATAATATTTTGTTTATATGTAGATGACTTTTTAAATTTTAATGTATTATCCAAAATTACAAATTTAGCACACTCAATTATGTAGTATCAATACCTAGTAGAGATTTATGATTTAAAAAAAATTTGTTAAAAAGTTGTTATCAATTAAAAATGTTTGAGATATGGGTACCTATTAAATAGGTATATATAGGATTTAAATAAATCAACATTGCATCCCAATTACTATATTAAAATCGAGCTTAAAATGTTATGCATTACCTATAGAAAAATAATATTTATAATACAAATTTGATATGTAAATTTAATACTAATTTTGAACTTCAAATGCTTTTAAAACTTTCATAATTCAGTGGCGAATACATAAGTGTCTGTAGGTACCTGATGATAAATGTAAAGAAAAAAGCCTCTCTTAGTATATAATCATTTCTCAATTCAATTTACATACTTCCTTTGAATTCAGTAGGTACCTATTTAAAAAAAAAAAATCTTACTTAGTTTTATAACCATTTCTCAATTCATTTACATTATTACAGGGCATACGCGACGCTTTTGCCAAAATAACTTTTTGATATCAAAAAATTCAGAAAAATTTGCTATATCAATGATAAACAATTGTAAGCAACTATATCATTAGAAATAGTTGATTTTTGCTTTATAACTGTATAAGTTTAGGCATAAGTGCCAGGAATTAAATTTGTTAACAATATAAATGGTGTAAGTGACATAGTCGAGAAGCGTAAATGACATAGGTAGAGTGAAAATCGCTGTAAACAACATGAATGTATGACTGTAAGTGACATTAGTGTAAAGAGTAAGCTACGTACTTGAATTTTCAGCTCTTTTTTTCATTGTAAGTACCATACATAATATACTACTATAATAAAAGTAAATTATTTTATATGAGCTTATTCCATCAAATTATGCAAATCTTAAAACAAAAATTCATTAAATATTACATTTTTTTTTTTTGTGTTCCTGAATAATTCTCAAAATGTTGCTTACTTACACCTTTTTACCTATTAAGGCTTGATTTATGTACTTGAATTATGTACTTATTTTAGATTCTGAGCGAAGCAAAGAAGCTAGTGTATTTACAATGATTTTTATTTTATTTATTTATTTTTCTGTATACACTTTTTCTCATGGAAATGCTTGTCTAAAATTCTTAACCAGCAACTTTTTGAAATTGGATTTGTCTCAATGGTATTATAGAGTGGTCATTTTTTGAATTTCTCAATTTTCTTTTGAGAAAATTTGACATAAAAGATTCAGAACCATTATTTTCTGATTTAAACTTTGTGATAATTTAAATATAAACAGACAATAATTTGAAAAAAATTTTGACTTAAGAAAATTTTAAAAAGATAAATAAAAATTTTGTAAATTTTTTTCTAACACTATTTTCTCATTAATTTTTTTTCTTTTTCTTTATATATTAGACAAAGAAAAGTAAAGCAGTGCAAATATAAGTTTAGCAAAGCAAGGTAACGTAAAGTAAAGCAAAGCAAAGATAAGTAAATTATTGATAAGAAAGTCAGACATTCTTCGCACCACAGTTATTACTTGCTTCTCGGGTCAGATACTCTTGGTGGGTGTGTTGAAAATGACCATTATTGTTCTTTATGTTAATAACTTGCTTTGCTCAAAATTGTATTATTGAAGAAATGATAAATTGTTTCTTTAAAATTTAACACTCCTACTAAGAGTATCTGACCTGAGGAGCAAAGAATATTCGTGGTGTGAAGTTAGTCCGGTTTTCATTTTAATCTCAAATTGTCTTTATTTCAACTAATAGGTATTTAAATTTCTTTATAAAAAAAATGTTGAATTTCCTTAATTTTTTTAGCAATTTCATAAGCAAAATTATTAGCATTAAACAGATGTTTTCTATGGTTGTAAAATATTCTTTAGTTAGTCTGATTTCTATCTACCATGGTCTTATATTATCATTGCAGAATAAAGGACTATATTACAATAAAAATATGAAAAAAAGAAAGGTGGAATATGAGGTGTATCATTTTCATCATCCCCTATAAATAAGGCATTGTATTAGGTATTAAACATTCCTAAGCTTTACTTAATTTTTATATTTAGTTAAATTAATTTTATTATTATTTTTGATATTTTTTGTAATGTTTATTTATTTATTTTGTTAATTTTTTAAAAGGGATTTTTTACCTACAATGTTTTTTATTAAAATTAGAATTAAGTGAGAAACAAAAATTGGAATAAACCAATTAATAAAAATAATATATTAATATATCACCTATTAATAAAAATTTGTAAAAGAAAAAAAGTTAAGTAAAGTTAAAATATTTGCAGAAAATAAGTGTAGAATTATGTGTAAGCTTGTATGTACGTATAATTAATAATTTAGGATTTTACTTGGGATTTAATAAAATTACTGTAAAATGTACATTTTATATCATAACTAAACAATCAAATTTTAAATAAGCCAAGTATATCAAGTCAATTGTGATATATTTTTAATGACTTCAAGTCGAATATTGTTGATTTTATTATTTGTGTAATCTTTCATAGAATTTTAAATTGATTTTTTAGATGGTCAGTTTATATTTCAATTGGCCGCTCATCGCCAAGAACAATCATGTGACAGTCAATCTGCAACAACATCTTCATGTCGTTGGGTACCAGTGCCAACAGTAATACAGCAACACAAGAATAATGTTAAAAGTATTGGTGAGTGGCCTCAACAGCAACAAAATAAAACAATATGGCCTTACTTGGTTACCAGTCCTGTCTCTGAGAGTAAGTCACCTCAACCAATACAACAATCTCAACCACCAGTAGTAAGAAAAGGCGAATGGAAACAACAGCAATATCAACATAGAACAACGCCTCCGCCAGTTACTCCTGTTGGTAGTGCTGTTAATGTAGCATCCTGTACTACTTCAGTCGTGATGGCAACAACAACAAATATTGTTCGAAGGCCTTCTAGAAAGTGTTCCACCACTACAGTAGCAGAAAATACTACTGATTTTCAAAGTCAGAACTGGCAGCTGCAATATCAATCACGGACTTTATCGAAACGCTCACAGCCATACCAACATCAGTCGTTCATAATGATTGCTACCAAAGCTATTAAAGCACAAAGACATTTATTATCATTGCCTGGTAAGCAACGTCGGCGGTTTCGAAAAAGAAGAACGGCGATTAGTAGAGAATCTTTGTTATCAGAGCAACAACCACCATCTGTTAATTTAGAATGTGTTGTGCGTAATCTATGGTGTCGGCGACATACTACAGAATTATTGTTGCGTCGGCAGTTGTCATTAAACAATAATGTTGACACTATTGCTATTACTGCAGTTGATACTGCATCAGTTTCACAACATATTGTCACTACAGCTGGTTCTGTCGATTCTTCATGTCTAAATACAGGTAATGGCAAACGGAGATCTATATTTTCTCCTTTGCCTACCACAACTCTTACTATTCCTACTACTGCTACTGCAATTATCACTAATAATGTAGGTATATCTGGTAGTAGTAGCCCTAATAAAAAATATAAATTAGGACAGCAGCCGCCTCAGATTTTACAACAGCAACGATCAGTAGTTATGGATAAAAATATAAAAAAAAAGATTCCACAATCTTTATTACTTCCACAAGTGGTTTCCAACAATGATCACAGTATAACTGCAATATTGTCTGGCAATGCAGTTGGAACAAAACGCTCTTGTGGAAGTGGTGTTGCCACAACGGTTGTTGCTACAGATAGTAGAAGTAATAGTACTTCTACTACTACTACTACTACTACTTCTAGTACTGTTGTGTTACCTCAAAAAATTTCTCCTCTATCATCTCCTGCACCACTATCTTTATTACGTACACTGCTTAAAAGTCCCAGTAGGGAAATTGGTTCATCATCTATTGTAGGAAGTACTAATGGTGGTTACAAACATCCTAATTGTGGCAGTAGAAAAAGATCAGCAATCGAATCATCTACTGTTCCCCCAATACTACCATCTAATATTACGGCTGCTGCTGTTGCTACTACAATTGACAATGGTCTTAGGTCGACAGTGATGGTGTCACCATCCTCAGCTGACACTAGTACAGTAAATGATGCTGCTGCTGCTGCTCTAACTGCTCTCCACCAACTTCCCACTCTTCATCATCCGTCTTCCGTGACCGCCGCTGGTCAGTTGGCAGCAGCAGGTTACTTTAATGTGTTATATCATCAAGCTGCCATGGCTGCAGCAATGGCGTATCAAACACATACACAATTGCCACATCAGTTGCCAAAATCACAACCTGCATCGCCTTTGTTGTTTTCACAATTTCCACCCACTGGTGGCGTCAACAATAGCTGGCAACGTCAAGTCAATAGACGACTACCTATTCTACCCATAACAGAAACAGTTGGAGGAAGTGGAGTTACTGTGACCACGTCTGCATCAACAATAGTGGCACCTTACTCTTCACCTTTGGTAGCTGTCACTGTGAATGGTAGTGGTTTATTGCCACCTGCTACTCCGTCACCGCCTCCGTCACTACCTCTTCATCCCCACCCTGTCCATCATCTTTTATTGCACCGGCAACAGCCGTATCAACCAGTGCCTAAGGTACAAAAACCACCATCTTCGTATTACCAACACAAACGACAACAGGGTATCAGTGTCAAGCAAAGAACAGTGATGACTGCAATGGACTCTGCAGAGTATGGTGATAGAATGGATAGGAAAAATGTGAGTGTTGCAGATGTAGAATCATCCTCTTCTACTGGTGAGTGTATTTTTAATTAAGTAATAAACTAAATTTGAGACAATGTTAGCTGTAATGAACTAGTTCTAATCTATAGGTACCATTGTTTAGTGAATTTTATTCACTCTTTACCATTTTGTTATTGCTGGATAATTTAGTGTTTGAATTGATATCAAGTATATCTGTTTAATATTGCTATGCTCCTGAGAATCACTACTAAGGTAGTACAGTTTGTAGTACAAATTATTTACCTTCTTAAGAAATTAAACACCGAATCCTTTTGTAATTATTGCATACAAAATTTTTAGACAGTCTTCATTTTTTTTTTTTTTTTTTTGCTTCTACTGAGAACAAAATCAATTTGTAGCACCATTTTATGTATAGATATAATATTCAACAGTCATTTTAGATTTTAATCTAGACAAATTATTTGGTTTATGTATGGAATCACATTTTTGTTCAATTTTAAATTATCCAGTTTTCATCCGACATCTTTGTAGGTCACAAGTTTTATCAAGTTGGTACTTTAATGAGGTCTTGTTTTTTTATTGTTAGGAAAAACTACCAATAAATTGAGTAATAATAGTAAAATACAACCATAATTAGATTTGCATGAAATTAATTTAAATTATTTAGTTGTAACTCAAAAATAATGGTTTTAGGGACTAGAAATTGTTATCAGTTATCTACAATAGTGTAATTAGTCATTAGTATATTTAAAAAGTAATTTGTCAACTTTTAAGCCTAATTAAAAACTTAATTATATTTATTTATTTGCTTTAATTGAATGCTTAATCGTATATAGGTCTTGACTTAAAGTCTATATTTTGATAAAAAATTGCTGTCAATTTCTATTTTTAAACAGTTTAATTGTTAAATTACTGCAAAATTTATCTTTTTTGTTTGACATAGATTATTTTACTATATTTTCAAAACTAATATTGATTAACCTTAAAAGTGTCATCAATACAACTAAAAATTGATCTTTGATTGGAATTGCAATTGTAATTACAATGATTTAGCTTAATTTTCATATTTAAAATATATTACTATACCATCTTGAAAGGAGTAAACCAATATTAAAATTAATAGTCTACCCAATAAATTATACTGACTGAAAGTAAAATATATCCTATTTCTAAAATGTATTATTCTACAGAATTGTATCCAAGTTAGTATATGTAACTGAGTAAAATAATGTTAATACTAATTGCATAAGAATGTTGCACCGTTTACTCACTAGTACTAATGTACGTAATTTAATTTAAATTGTGTGTAATTTTATGTATTTTCAAATAAATGAGTGAAATAAATTATGCTGTATATATTTGAATGACATTGATTGCTTAAGATGTTCTTTATAATTACAATTAATGTCGATTTCAGCCATATTATATACCCTTAGATGTGTAAATAAATTGAATAGTTTCAGTTTTACTTCAAAAATATTAAATATTCTTCATAAATGACCCAGTTGTTTCAAAGCCTATCCCTAATTTTACTATGTCACAATTTTTTGCATAGAGGAAGGATAGGGTAAGGAACACAATTTTTTGAACAATGTCCAAAGATAAATTCATAACAATGCATATATTATATTTTCTTCTATATTTTGTTATTTACATTTAAAAAAATAAATTTATGTATTCTTTTAGAAAAACTTGATTTTATATTAAAAATTAATAGGTACAGGGCAATTTATTTATTAGCATGTTTCAATGTTAAACCCTGTATATATACATAATACATGTGCAATTTAATACACTTTATCTTCACAAAAAAATGATTTTCTTAATATAGGGGTGCCATTTATGGATGGTGGGTTTGCTTGCTTTTGCGCAACATTGTCCATTAAATGCATAATTGGCCTAAATTTCACTTTCAATATTGGAGACTCCTATTTCTTTATTTATATTTTATATTTAATTATTAATAGACTATTAAAGACCTAGGTTTAATGTAACTGTTTTTACTGGGTGTGGAATGTGAGTTTAAATATTAATATCTTACTTGTGTAGTGCTAAGTTTGTTGCGCTGCAGTACCTGTATATAAAACTATAAACTTCATATGATTGCACTTATTATAGCCAAAATTTTAAATTAAAATCATATGTATGTACTAAAGGCAGGTATGTCTCATTTTATGAGACAAATTCTTTAATAATATAATTTGATCCATAAAACTTATTTTTTACAGTTTGGCTTAGTAGAGTGCATGTGCCCAACATTAAACCAATTGAAATAAAATATTTAATTAGAAATCATTATGATATTCACTAACAACTATTAAAATATGTGTAAAAATTGAAAATATGTATTTAGACATGTATTTTAGCATTAAAACATTATATATATATTTGTATAAAAATTATCAACTAGGAATTTTTTTTAACTACTTACATTTAAACGAATATTAGCAATTTGTTGTAGTTATTTAAACCTTAGATTGCATTAAGAAATATTAATATATATAGTTGAAACCGTTTATAATGACATTCAAGGGACCAGCTCAAAATTTGTCATGACTGATAGTATAACCAAAATGATAAAAAAAATTGAAAATTTGGTAATAATTCAAATGTATTCAATTTTCATAATAATATTCATAATATTTATTATAATTATTTTATAATAATTCAATTCACTATTATTATTTGTTTAGTTTAAAAAATATATATATATAAAATTTGCATATTAAAATAATCTGTTATTTTAGTTTGTAAGTTACAAATTGTAACACTGTTTTAGTTACATTAGCTTCAATAAATGCAATACATATGATAAATGTTATTATAGATAAAGTATTTTTCTAAAACACCCAAAAATAATCATCATAACATCCGTCTAGTCATTATATAGATGTCATAATTACTGATACAAATTCACATATATAATCTACAATTTTAGCTGGGACTTTCAACTTAAGGTCATTAAAAACGGTTTGTCATTATAAACAGTTTCTACTGTATGTATATTGTAACTTTGATATTTTCATTAATTTTTGCTGATTGGTAGACATTCTTAAAATTCTAGTTTAACTTAGGTTTGTTTCAATATGCAAAATAGGCATAACAATGAAAGTACCCATAGTAAAATATAACCTATGAAAGAAGCAATAATATGCAAATTCAAGTTACAAATTTTATATCATAACCATATGTAATGAATTTGTTTAGTACTGTTTTTACATGTTTCAGTCATTGATAAGAGTATGTAAATGCTTTAAGACGCAAAGTCTGATTTAAAGTATTGGATGACATTTAAGAAAACTAAATGCCTACCTCAATAATCTCTTAGGAAAATGATTTATTTTTTAATTGAATTGATATTCTTTTTTTTTTCTTTGCTTGCAGATTGTGTGCCACTCAACCTTTCCAAGGACTGTGTTGCAGAAAATGTTGGCGATACGAGTACAACGGCAACAGTTAGGTGACATTTGAGCGGAAATGACTATAATAGACAAGCTATTAGTGTTAGACTGTTTGGTTTTTTTTTTTTTTTTTAATTGCCTACTGAGTATACTATTTTATTATTCTGTTGATTATCACGTATTGTATATGAAAAAAATGTGTGTACAAATAAAAACACAAAATAATTATATTTTGTAAATACATACGTTCATACATATACATATACATTTATTGATGTATATATGCAATATTACATAATATATGTATATTATAATATATGTAATATTATAATATATATATATATATTTTATAATCGTTTATTCAAATATCGCTTCTTGTTGATTTATTATTTTGTAAATAGACATATAATAAAAATATTTCGCATGTGTGTTCACCATAAGAAAATTATTTGTTACAATAAAAAACAATTAATAAAATACAGATCAGTTATTTTCTTTTAAATTGCTATTATTGCTAAAATAATCTAAAACTATGGCTAAGTTGTTAATAAAAATATAACCTTATAAACTAAATTTGTTGTGAAAATTACAATTTAAAATCAATATTCATTTGTATAATAATTATTTATTATGTCAATACAGTAATCCCTCTTTATCCAAGAAAGTTGTGTAAATAACCACACCAGAAAGTAATTTTAAAAAAGGGGTAAGATTCCTTGTTAAAAATTTGATAATCCAATAGTAACTGTTAATACATATATATATATATATATATAAATATTAGGGATGGGTTAAACATGAATTTTTTTGAACTCGAATCTGAATCTTATTCAAACTTTAAAAAATAGAATTATTTGCAAATTTAACCATAATAAATTTTAAAGAAAAATATAGGAGTCAAATTATCAGCTAGAGTTTAAAAGTTACATGTATGAATGGTTAAACTTTTAAGTTAACAGTTTAAAAACTGCTAAAAACCCTAAGGTAAATAAGCAGACTAATTGAATAAAAAGTAAAAATTAAAGAACCAAATAAATATATTATTTAATATTTAAACTGTTTGTGTTAGAATTCGAATTAAATTTTTTCTCGAACTTTGACTTGTTAGAATTTCTTGAAGTTCGAGGGTTCAAAAAGTTTGACAACCTATCTCCAATGAATATCAATCATTTATACATATGTATTAGACTCTGGGCTAGATAAAACGTTTTTTTAGCTTATCTAATTTGAATTCAGGAATGTGTTTTAGCTCTAGGCCACTGTTTTCGTAAGTGTGAATGAATAGATCAATGACCTACATATAAAAGCATTACAGAAATTATATTAAATCAATAATTGTCAGTGTAATAGCAATAAAATGTTATTTATCATAATGAGTTATTTATCTGGAATTTTACCTATATTTAGTAGCTATTTCCGACTCAACTATGGATAATGGGAAATTACTGTACTCACATGTAAAAAAAAAAAAATTATTAAATACTTAACATGCATCATTAATAATAATAAAGTTCGGTAATAATAGTGTGTGTAGTAGTGAAATAAAAATAATAATAGTACAAAAAAAAAAATAATAATAAAAATAATTTTAGCATGTTGAATTAACCTATATAAAGGATCCGGATTAAAATTAATATGATTATTATATATGTATAAAAATAAAATAGTATAATGATGAAAAAAATCAAAATCCTAAAATATCATTTGAGTGGCTATATTTGCACAGACGCTGTCTCGTTACGTCTCTTGCATCACCAAGTATTTTTAGTGATGGCTACTGCTGGTGGTGCGAGACGACATGACTGGTGCACCACTAACACATGGTGGTACTACAATTGAGGTGGATGATTGATTCGATCCTACAGACGATTGTCTGCTGTTACCACTTCCCGTAGTGGACATATCAAATGGTACAGTGGTACCAATTGATGATGGAGTCCCAGATGGTTGCGAAGTAGGTGGTCCAGCTGTTGCTGCTGTTCCTAGAGGAGTCACTGGTGACGAAGATGCAGCAGCGGATGGCATGGCAAACGATATTCCGAAAAGTGCAGCAATTGGCTGCCATGGCTTGCGTGCTGACCGCTTAAGCTCCCTACCAGTCATCCTAGCTTTTCGCAACGATCTAAAAAATTACCAATCAAAATCTACATTTACACAGTGATATATGAGTGGCAGCAATACAATTGGCATGTTAACTATTCTGAATTCTACATTATAACTGGGTAAGATGATATACCAATGACAGTCTACAACTACAAAATTATTGATCGTACCTGGATAATGTAGTGCACCTATAATAAAGGTCATCTGGAGCGTCCATCCAAGATATAACATGTTTCCTTCCAGTTCGGGCCATCGACGGTGTCCTGTAATGATTATGAGGCTGCTGTTGTTGAACCTGTTGGTGACCAGCCAATCCACTGGATTTATTACCGCTTCCAGTCGTAGTGGACTGTAAAGGACCTCCACCTCCTGAACCACCCCGCTGTTGTTGCTGTTGCTGTTGGTGTGCTACTAAAGATGCTAACATACCGTCCACGGCACCTCCCCCAGTTCCGATACTTCCTTGTGACATAGATGATGGTTGTAAATGTTGTTGATTAAGGAGGTGGTGACCAGTGGTTGATTGCTGCTGTGAATGTTGTTGGCGATGCATACGTTTAGATGGTGGGCCAGCTTGAGGTTGTGGTTGCTGTTGTATTGCTATAAAAAGAGAAAATAATCAAAATTCAATTGAAAATTGTTCAAATAATCTAGATTTTTCTAACATTCAAATGAGAGTACATTATAATTTATATATATATATATATATATACAGTGTGTAAACGCTAACTGAGAACACTCAATAAATTTACGTAGAGTCCTGCGATTTGATTTTTGCTTTTTGATCAGCTGTTATGACATAAAAATACACATTTTTATGGCCTTTAATTTTTTTTCACTTAATTAGACTTGC
>JAIPRM010000305.1:0-13890 GCA_025469315.1 Stegophylla sp. TES_Ste_2020 | reverse complement strand
ATGACAGTAAAAATATCTACTGACATTAAAAATGAATTAATTTAGCTTCCTTTTGATAACAAACTTAAACAAATAGTTCAGTAAAACTTCTTTAGTAATATGTTGGGTATACTTATGCATGGGAAATTGCGCAGGTTTTGAACCTAAAGCAATTTTAATATTATTAATAATATTTCTAAAATTTTACCTTTGTGAAAATATGTTTTCTTAGACGTAAAATTTGAAAAGTCTATTTCCAAAAGAAATAGACTTTTAACCGAATATGATTTGTGGATTGCACTGTCTAAAACTGAGCCAAGATAGAATTAATTATTTGAAAACAGTCACTATCAAAATTCAGACAATTTTTTTTTCCTTTTTGTAACAATAATTTAATATATATAAATTAAAATGTTTATTTATTTTGTTTAAACAGTACTTCTATAATAACATATTATAGCTTTTAGCAGTTATTGATGATAATTTTAGATTTTTTTTTTTGTTTTTGTTTCTTACGGCTAACAAAGTTCACATGGGTCGAGAAGAAATAGAAGTAAAAATATGGATCGTGAGATAAAAAGGTTGAAGACACCACTGCTTTAGACCTTTCACATATATTATTAAAATTAATGAGAACATTTTCTAAATGTTATTATATCATTTTTGTAAAATAGTTTATTAAAAGCTGTATAATATTCTCTCGAAAATGTTCTTTTCCTTTATTCACCCCATTTTGAAATTTATCAATTTCGAGCTAAAAAAAAAAAGCTCATTAGCTTTGCTAATGGCAAAAGGCGTCGTGGTTGAAAAAGTTTGGGAACCTCTGGACTACGGGATCTGTAAAAACAGATCAGATTTTGGTTCTGTAACTTACAGATCGCTTAATTATACGAATGTTATCAATGTTATTGTTGACATTTTTGATAGTGAATTGTTTATTTAATTATTTGTTTGGACTGTTTGGAGTTTTGACTCATTTATTAAATATTAATTTCAAATTTATCAAATAAAATGTGGTTTATTTGGTAACCACGGTTATCAATAATTGAATATTTCTTTATGCAACCACCCATAATTTTACACAATCATTAAACCATAATGAACTGGTAAATTACAGCGCCGGTAACGAATTTACAGACTGATCTTTATGCAACCCGCCCTAAATATTATATCATATGGATTTACCTAAAATCACAAGATAATTTGTATATTGTATTGTAATATTTGAACAATGTGGCCAGTTTTTCAGTTTGACAAATATGTTTAAGTTTAATTTTCTAACTGAACCCGATGCTATATAGTTTAGTTCAAATTTCAAATTGAACATTAAGGGTTCGTTTGAGATTTGAATAGTTTAGTCCCTTCACTAGTCACAAACTCACAACTAATAATTGTATATGTAAACCAGACTATTATTACTAATATATACTCACTAAGAAGGTATATACACTTGTTTTAGTTTGGATTCTTGTTCAACGGCTTTAACGCGCTTCTGTTGTACATATCTGTCAGTAGTCTTCCACATGTAATAGTATTCAACAATATTTTTATGAGTCTTCCATGGAAGCTATGATAACAAATTGATATGAATTGATTAAACCCATAAAATAAATTTAACTAAAATAATACACCTTTTTACAATGTACTTACAAAATCATGTCGAATGTCGCCAAAATCCTTTCCATATTTTTCTAATGCTTCTTCAAATAAATTCGCTTCAGATGCTGACCATTCTTCCATTTCATCACGGCACAAAACAGGTCCTGTACTAGGCACTAAAGAACAGGTGGCAGTACCCAGTTCATAACCATGTCTGTGTAAAGTATCCATAGCGTGGAACTGATAGGTAAAACAAAATATTGTCAGTTAATATATTATAACATATAAAAACAAAAACAAAGAGTAATAGTTTGGATAATTTTGATATTCTATATTTTGAGTGGAGCAAAGATGCTAGTGTCTCAATTCTTAATAATTTTTCAAAAATTAGACCACTTATTTTTTTTTGATCCAAATCTCATGAAAATTTAATTATAGATAAAAAAAAAATATGAAAAATATTTTTGTGAAAGAAAATTTTGATTTTAATACAGAAATTTTGGAAATTTTTTTTATAACTTTTTTCTTATCAAAAAATTATTTTTTCTATTCTCAGATAACAGTGGGATATTATAAAATTTATTAAAATTATTACATAATATAAATAATTTATATACGTATAGGGCTGGAAGTGAATAATCTTAACAAAAAAAGTGACAAAATTTATCTTATCAGTGACTACAAAGTGACCTATTTAAATCTTTTAGTATACTACTCTTATTAAAAAAAGTTTTTAAGTATTTATAAAAGAAATAAAATACCTATTATTTTAATCTCTTGACCATGATTGCACTTATATTTACATTTCAAAAACAATTACAACATTTTAATTGTAGAATCAGCAAAATAAAATATCAATGATAACTTAGAATACTAATGTTTTTGTTATTAGAATAAAATTACTAACGTCTACTAATAACAAGTAATTTTAAATTTAAATACTGTATAATAACAATAAATTTAGATAATAAGTAACGTATGTGACTTATTTTCTGAATAAGTGATTAAAAGTTTACTACTTTCAGCTCTGTAGGTATTATGTAACAGTATTAGTAGTAATTAATTTATATTTCTTAGTATTATGGTATATTTATACCTAGTGGTGTTCCCAACAAATTTTTTAACAACAGAATGGAGATTCGCGGTAGTAGGGATAACAGAAAAGTACCTAAAAAAATTAATTCATAAGATATATTTAATTAAATATATTAGCAAAGAATTTTTTCTTATTCTTATCCGATTTATCACTCCCTTATGCCTGATGTATTAAAAACTTTTATTGAAAAAATGCCCAGTTATAATAAATAATATTATATTTAGGAATTTTTCTTACCCAAGGGTCAAGTTCTAACATTGTACCTAACCTACCATTTCCATGGTCTTTAAACAAGCGCAGACGCACATTATGAACTAAATTTTGAAAAAATGTAAGTCTGTTGATCTCTTTGGACTTTGCTTTTGTAATTTTGACTTTATAACATTTTTTTATACAAAAATATATATTATTTGATTTTTATAGACATAATCGCCCACTATAAAAACAAAGAGAAAAACTTTTTCCTTTTGTAAATTCATTGAGACTTGAGAGTATACATCTTATAACCTATGATATTTTGAGAATATCTTGAGAGTATATGACATATATGGAGTATGACCTATGGCCTATGGGAACACCCTAGAATATACCTTTAATTATAATCCTTTGGTAAAAAAAAAATATGGATTTTATACTCGATGTAACCAAACAAATAATAAAATACTAAATAAGAATGAAACTCACCAATGTTATGTCTCGTGAAGCTGCTGCGGCAGACATATGCAGTGAAGGTTGTTTCACTGAGCTAGTACAATCCAAAGCACGAGCAAACGTACCCAGTGATCGAGAAACAACTAAAAATTGATCAATTTGTCTGTCAGTTAAACGATTCCATTGTGGCCTGCATGTCCACACAAGTGTCTCAAGATCAGAATCATTTTCTGATATAGTGCCTACTGATGATATTGTGGCCACCATATTAGATAATTTTGTATTGCTGCCTTTATCATCGTCATCATGACTACATTGTGTTAACATATATTCATCTGCATCAGCACTAGCATTATGCTCTTCTTTTACTTTTTCTCCTTTTATAGTTGATGATGTTATATCCTTTATCTTTAAATCCCCACTGCTACCAAGGTTATACAGTGCTTTTGGTGGCACCTCAGCTTGATATTTATGGCCAACACGTATTTCACCCTTATCGGCAAGTAGAGTCTTTTGGACGGGATCGAATACCAAACAATAGAAGAATGTGTCCTGTTTAGGAGTAATATGGATTAGTATTCATTTTAAAAAAGAATCAATAAAATCATATAAATTAAAAACTATTTGTTTAATACATCCTTATTTCTTAATGTTCAAAATTATTTTATTAGTTAACACATTTCACGAATTATAATTTATTAACTAAATACACTTATAAAAATAATACATTTATTAAGATGAACTATGGTAGTATCCAGTAAATATTCTATGAAGATATAAAAGAAGCCACAGAATCTAATGGATTTACAACACTATGCTTTTAAATCTGTGAATACATTTTGGTATAAAATAATCCAATTATATTATTATTGTCTTAACCAGAAAAATTAAATTCCTTCCATTAATTGGCCAATAAATGGTATACCAAATGTAGTTAATTGTTAAATAAAGAAAAATTAGTTCTATTTTTTTTTTTTTTTGCCTGATCAATTCAAACACGTTAGAGCAGATCATAATAATAACTATTAAATAAACATTAATATAAAATAATTTACAAAATTATAAATTAAATATAGTAATAATTTGCACATTTTATACTTTATTCTAACAATTTCATCATCACTATATTACTCCCTCCCTCATGACATACCAAGTAGACCCCCTTTAGGAAACACGGTTCTAATAGTACAGGGTTAAGCTAAGGTCATGAGCTCAGCTTGAAGAAAATTGATGGAATCTTTAAGTATAACATATAAAATACTTTGAAGTAATAATATATATTTTATATTAATTATTAATCATAACTACAGGACAAATAATTTACACTGAAACCTTGATGAAGACAGAAAATTTCTGAAAATTAAATAATGAATAAAATGCATCCCACCATCATGAAAACCTTAATAAACTGAAAATGGATGTTATTGCATCAAAAATGGCTGAAAATACTTCCTTAGCTGGAAGATAAAAAAATGATAACATAAAACATACAACCTCAGATTACGGTTAGTATATGTAACTGTTATTTAAAGTAATGTGTTAGAAAATGGTTGACTAAAGACCGTTGATTTAATTTTAACCATCATACTGTTAATACCTATAGATAAATGATGATCATTATACCGATGCTTATTTTGTAAAATGATAAAATAACACACACATAGTGCATCAGAAAGATCTGATATAAGGAATAACTTTTTTTCTGTTAATAAATTTTACTTTTTTTCTGAAAATTATTATTATAACATTTTGCTACAGTAATAATGTATAATTTTATAATTATTTTTTTTTTAGGACCTACATTTTCAAATTTTTAATTCAGTTTTAGAAAAAACTCAAAATAGACACATTGTAAATCTGATTTTTACAAAAATATTGAAAAATATTGGTATTTAAACCTCTAATAAAGGGTAATCCATTAATTTTCTATAAATTTTAAAGTTTGCTAATTATTTAATAATTTTAAATATTGATTAAATAATAATTTAACAAATACGTCATAAAAATGGTAATATTATGAAAATTTACTGATTACCCTTTATGAGAAGTTTAAGTACCAACATTTTTCTAAAAATCAGTTTCACAAAATGGCTATTTTGAATTTTTTCTAAAACTGTAGTAAAAATATTCAATTTTTCAAATTTAGGTCCTGGTTAGGTATTTGCGTTTTTATTGGTTTCAATCCATGCTTAATAGTATTAAAATTAATTAAAGTAAAAGCAACATAGTAAAACAAAATGAATAAATAATTAAAATTTTTCTTTTCTTTTCCCACTTCACTAATAAAATTCATATTTTGTTGGTCCCAAAGAGAGTCTCCAAGCTGAATAATATATTGAATTTTACTGTAAAATTAAGAAGATAACCTAAAAAAAATTCCAATAAGTGAGAAGACTTGTTGATTGAACTGATAGCTGATTAGATATTAAAATCAGTTTTTAAAATCACTATTTGTTTTGGATAAATGTTCAGGAAGATTGTCTGGTTAGTTCTAAGATAGCGTTTCCCAAATTGTGGTCTGCGGATCCCTAGGGGTCTACACGTATACAGGAGAGGTCTGCAAAAGTAAATTATAAATACAAAAAGTACCTATCTATAAAGACGAAAATACTGATGTAATATTTGTATTACATGGAAAATACTGATATATAAAAATAAAATAAATACATTATTGAAATAGTTATCATTGAAAAGCAATTAAGATTAGAGACAGATTGATCGTGTCAGTTAGAAAAACGATATTATTATTGTTTTTAATTTTAATTTTAGTTAAGGAGTTCGCGATCATTTTATATTAACTAAAAGGGGTCATATGTTGAGAAAAATTTTGGGAAACGCTGCTCTAAAATATCACAGAGGCATTTGAAATGTCTATCCGACAACTTATTTATGTGAACAAGCCTTTTCAACATTAATTTTTTTATTAAATAACTATAAAAATAAATTAAATGTTAAATGATTTGAGGCTAAAACGAAATTTAATTCTGATATTTACTTTCTTGTAAAATACTATTTTAAAATCCCATTGAATTATTTCAATAATAACAATAACAAAAGTTATTTTTGAGCATAAATACAATAAACATCATTTCTTTAAAAATTATTTTTAATTTTTCTTATTTAGAATTTTCTAATTATATGAAGGGTATATAATACATATCAGGGATTTCCAACCGCTGTGCTGAGGTACAATCAATATGTGTGTATATATATCACTGTCATACATATTATAGGTGTCTATTTGTGTTGTGTTTAAATTACCAATAGACATATGAAGTAAGTGGACTTCAAACATTTTTTGTAAAATAATGGTAGGCTACACAACTAAAAAGGTTGGGAACCACAGTTATAATGTATATAAAACAAGAAGGGAAAATACTGGTCATTTAATATTAGTCAAATCTAAAACATCTATCTAGAACAATATTGATGGGGAATTATAGAGGTATAAAAATATTTAATGGACTACTTTTGGATATTAAATTAATTGATAGTATTAGTAAATTTGACTTATGCGATCATTTTATTAATATCTAATAGTTATTAATTATTATTTATAGTAATTTTTGTTGTTATTATTAGCAGTAGAGTAACATTCTATGAAATGGAGATAATGTCTACCCTAATTTATATTTTAAAATTTACTTAAAACAGTTAATTATAAAATTTTAAAATTTGGTATAAATGCTGATGGAATAAACCCGATCTTATTTTAAAACATTAATATTTATTGTTACATAATACAACTACAAAAAAAAAGATATTTTTAACACCTATCCTCACAGTTTATAACAAAATTAATATAATTTAATTATATTTTAAACCAAATTTATACATGGATTATTTTTTTAAAATACATTACCAAGCATTATTAGAATTAAGGATTTTTATCTAGAGAATTAAGTAAAAAATTAGAAGAAGAAAAATATGAGATTACTTTTTTCTTAAACAATATGGACATATGGTGACAATAGTAAATGGAATGACACATATTCATTCCAAGTTGAATATAAATTTGTAGCTGTATTCTATACGGACCAGATGAGGAAAATTAACTTGCTTTATTCATTTTCTAACTAATAATAAATCATTTTATTTGAACAATGATTATAGGCAAAAACTGTGTTTGTTGGATGCAATAAAATTTTAAGTATACATACAAATAAAAATATAGTGTTTGCTTTTAATTTTTATACTAATGTATATGATAAAATGAATCTAAATACTAATTTATATATTAAGTTATATCAATAGTAATAAACAAAAAGTGTGTCCTTCGCTTGTCGGGGTGTTCTTCGCACGTAGAGTAGGATTCTCTTGACGGGTGTATTGAATTTTAAAGAAACGATAAATCTTTTCTTCAGTTAAATGATTCTGAACGAAGGAAATTAATAATATAAAAAAAAAAAAAATGCAAAATTTCAGGCTGGAATTGAACCCGGTACTGTCGCGTGATAGGCCGGTTCCATTACCACTAGGTCGTAGCACATAACTTGACCATGTAGGAGAATTAGTAGTTATGTAGTATAACAACCGAAAATATTGAATTTTCAAAATAGAATAAAATAATTAGAAAACTATTGTTGCACGTGGATTTTAATTCACACCATCGTATTCAACGTCGAAAAATACATAAGACGCAATAAAACATTATCAACCTTCAGTAATTAAATGCTTATAGTATATAGATATTTCATAATATCTATCTGTATTTTCAAATATTTTTTTTCAATTAAACCCTTGAAAAATGTTTAATTATTCGTCAGTAAGAAATTTTATTGCACCAAAATATTCGCAATGAAATTCTCTATCTCGGCACTAAATTTCAAAACAATCGGTCGAACCAATTTTCTTATATGTACGTTAAAGTGCGTAATTTTAGGTAAAACTAACGAATTCAGTCAAAATTCTAATTTTCAAACGGGTATAAAAAAAAGTTGACTAAACGATTTTTGAGATTTTTTCATGTCAATTAGACATATATGTCAGTGAGATCATATTAAATTTTCAAGTCTTAATAATCAAAAATTTTATTACATAAAAACTAACAAAAAATGAGAAATTTCCGAATTTTTCAAAATGTTGTACTTAACTCAAAATTGATCAAATATTTTTGAAATTTTTATGACATGTTCTCGTAGCTATTTTTAATGGTTGGTAAAAATTTCAAGTCCCTATCTGCATTCTTTTAGAAGTTATGTCAAAAAGTAATTATCAATTTTACGGAAATTTCGGTAATTGCGTATTTTGATGTTTTTTGTCAATTTTTCCCCATTTTTGAAAAAAGTATTAAAAAACTGAAAAATGACCTCTTTAAAGTACCATCTGAGTGTGATTCTGATTCTATAGAGATACTGATCGAAACTTTAGGAACAAGTATTTCTATACGAAAAAGTGTTAACAGAAAGAGAAACAAAATAAAATAAAAAAAAATAAACATCATTGTAAAATCATAAGCTTCTTCACTTCGTTCAGAATCTAAAATGTAAACCATCATACACTTTATACCAAGAGTTAAATTAAAATCTTAAATCAATAAAGTATAGGTCTCCAGATAATATACCCCAGCTGAATGCATGCATTAATGAATAAATACATACATTAACAGTACTTATCTATACAATATATAACATGACATTCAATATTATGAAATTAAATGTTATATAAAATAATTGTATTTATTAAAAAAAATTTAAAATAATTTAAAATCCACAAGTAATAAAAAAAAATCATTATATTTATGTGTTTGTGTATGTATTTCAAAAAATAACAATGGAGCAGTTATATAAAATTAATAAAAGTACAGTTAATTTAGTATGTACCATTTGAATAAATTTTTCCATAGCAATTGAGTTGAATTATATTATGGTTATAATATAAGATGTTTCTAGATATTCAATATACTAGATTAGGTTTTTAATTAGAATTGCACCAAAATACATTTTTTATTAATTTTATAAAAATTAAAAATTGTTTTGTTCATTTTAAAAATATGTCACTTTACGCTTTAGAATTGAATGTCAGTGATCACAGAATAAGATAAATACTTATTTTATATATATAATACAACTTTTGTTTGTACAATATGATAATATAGGAAAATTCTGGTAATACTAGTAGAAAATCACATGATTAATTTACAGGGGTACTGCACAAAGTTTTTTTTTTTTTACATTTTATATTATGATAATCATTTAGTATGTGACCTACCACGAGAAAATCAAGTTTAGTATGTAACCTACAAGTATTACTAGGTTTAATATGTAACCTACGTATGTTCTTGCTTATCTTTATAATTTCAATATAAAAATATAATAACTGGTTTTAATTTTTACCAATACATTATCCTACCTTTTATATATCATTATATATATTCTATGTATAGCTATTATCAGGCAAGAGAAATATTATTTACATTTTTAATTGATATAAAAATAGTTTTATTTTAAATAAATGATAGAAATTGACCTTTAATACTTAGAGTAATTTTACATAAAAACGATTATTTTTTTTTTTTAATTAAAAATATCTCAGAAAAAAATTCTTGTTACCTAGTAGGTCATCATTTAAATTATGAGTGGGTCGCATATTAAATACCTGTACTATAATAAATTGACTACCTGTATTTTTATTTGTAACTATAATACCTAACTAAAAGAAGTTTATATTACTAAATAAATTATGAATTGACTTTACTGAATTCTTAAATAAATTATTACATAGAGGGACTCATTAATAAAAATCTATTACATAGTTCTTTATTTAAAGTTCGTTAACTATTTTTGATTATTTATACATTGTCTTGGTAATTACAATCAGTTTAAATAATTGATTTGGATCGTTAGTGATTTAAGTTTTCATTGATCAATTGAAACTAATAAATAGAGCATAAAACTATTTTCATTAAAATCATAAAATATGGATGCATTTAATATTTTTTTTATGATAGTTAAAAAATTAATAAAAATGTTGTGGAAATGACAAATCAATTAACAACCTAATTATGTAAAATATATGTTATTTTGCTTTAACTACTATACAATTTTTGAGATTTAATTTTATTATGTTTAATTTTGATACCCAAAGTCCCAGTAAAATGAAAATAGTTTGTCTTATCAAGACAAAAATGGAGTGGTTGAACATTTAAAATTAGGGCCTTTGCCCCAACTTATATCGTTAAATTTTAAATAGAGTTTGGTGCAGAGAAGTATTCCTCATTTTTTTTCCTCTTCCTCAAAAAATTTAATTGTTGACATACTTCTAATTCCAATACATAACAAAAATTGCTTCAATTACTTAAAAATCAACATAAATAATGAAATTTTGAATACAAATAAATAAAATAATTTAGGTATGCATTCAAATTATTATTAATACTAATTTAATTTTGAATTCCTATGAATTTAATTCTACATAAAATTATTACTGAATCAAACTAAAATAAAATGACATACTAAACCATGGGTATTCTTGGCTCTTCGAGTGGGACTTGGTGGGCGTGTTATTTTAAAGAAAACATTTCTTGAATAAAATGATTCTGAGTGGAGCATTTGTTACTGTAGTTATCGTGGTTACTATATTCAATAAATTAATTGGTTGTTATTAAATTTTCTATAGCAACCAAATAAACAACCAAATCAAAATAAAATAAGAATGTCATTTTGAAAAAATGCAAATTTTGAAATATGACCTTTTTACCATTTAGAACTGAATTCTGAATAAAAAAGTTGACAATCCAAACTTTTGGCCAAGTATTTCTATATGAAAAAGTGTTCACAGAAAGAGGAAAAGATAAAAAATTAAATTAAATCTTTGTAAAATCATAAGCTTCTTTGTTCTACTCAAAAACTATTTTTATTATAATAATTATCATCATTATAAGCAATTTGATATTTGATGATAATAAGGAAGTTAAATCTACATACACAACGACCCGAATTATTAGTTTTGGTATTTTTAGCTCACTACTATATGATATTCTGTATTGTGTAATAATTTCTAATAATATTATGTGTTATAGCACTACTATTTTTATACCTATTTATTTATTTATTAAATCTAGATCTAAATTAAATAGTATCTACCCTAACATTTTCTCCAAAGAGGCCCCACATGGGCGGGGCTCGGTTGGACATTCCCAGGTTGCCTAGGTGTTAGATTCGCCACTGGTATCAATTTTTTCCCAAAAGGGTTAAGTTGGTTTAAGTTATCAAAAATCCATTTCATAGAAATATTTATTGAGTATGTATATTAAATTAAGGAAACACAGTTCCTTTGCACTTACCTCTTTTTCTAGGTAACTGTCCAATGATTCAGTTTCATTATATAATGTGACTGTGCATTTTCCACGTATATGTGTTGCTGCTAATGTTTCTACTTGTCTACTAAGGAATAATTCACGTTGTTTAAGCTGTTCACTACGCCACCAGTCATGTTGCTGAGTGGCCTGTGTTGCTTTGTCATCATCTTTTACAGCATTTAGAGCTATTACAAGACACATTTTTATCAGTTATAGATTTAATAAATAATATAATAAAGAAAAAAAATAGTAGGTACTTACATTTATCAGTTATATCACCATCATCCCCTTGTGCATTTCCACTTTTTATATCATTAGTTTCTGCTATTTCTGCCATTTCAACATCTTGCTGTTGTAATTCTTCTTCTTTTACAGTTTCAGTCATTTCAGATGTAACAACTTTGCTGATAGCTGATTCTTCTTCCAGAATTTGTCTTTGTTCTTTTTTTACTACTGCTAATGCATTCATATCTTGGTCTTTTTTATCTACCATTATGTCTTTATCAGCATTTGACAATTTGATTGAAGATATTGGCTTATTACTACCTTTGATTGCACCATTTCCACCAGGGGATAGTGACATTGTTAACTGCTGCTGTTGTTGATGTTGTTGGTGTTTATCAGCCAAGGCAACAAGCTGTGCTGGTAAATCTCGCCTTCTATAGAAACACATGACTTTGGCTTCAACATTACCGCCCGCAGTCTTATTGAGCTCCTCAATTCTACGTATTTGGAATGGTTGCTGCTGCTGATTATGTACAGGCTGTTGTTGTGACTGCTGTTGCTGAGGCTCAAAGTACACATAATCTACAATAAATGAAAGAATTATCTAATTGACATAATATTTCATGAGTTGATTTTCTTTTTAAGTAGTCCATATTTTTATTTTTTATTTCAACCCAGTGCAATTTTTTTTTTTTTTTGTACCAGAGTACAAATGGATATTTTAAATTTTTTTCCCGATACCATTAGAAAAAAAAAAAAAAAATTATCGCTTAATTCAGATAATGTATTGTACTATAACTACAATACAATACTATGGTTTATAAGGAGTCAAAAAAGCAAATTTATAACGATAGATGAGCTAGTTATTTTATTGATAGATATAACATTTTATTTACTTTTAAATGGATAACTACCAGTGGCTTATCTATGTATTTAAGGACAAGGTGCAGCTGATTTTTGAGGCCCTTTTTCCTAGATATATTCTATAAATCCCCCCTCCAAAAAAAAAAAAAAAAGTTTAGAAAAGGTTAATTTAGCTTTTACTATAAAAGTAACCCAAACATAATTTGCCAAAACTAATTGTGGCACGATAATGAGACAAAAAAGTTATCTAGATATCTCAAATTTGAAATTTAAAATCAGTATTTTTTTCCAATTTCGTAGTAGGTAGGTACCTAATTTTGTAAAAATAAACTTCATACATTTTTATTTTTCATGAAATTCATACAAAAGCAATCTACATAATCTACAATGTGATTCAACATTTTACCAATTATTTCAGTAACCAAAGTGATTAACTCCAAAAGTTCATACCACCTATTAACAGAACTATATCTAATAGACACTTGAAGACTAATAGATCTATCACAAATGAATCTGTTAGTGATGTTGAATACATTACTTATATAGAATAGACTTAATAAACAAATTGTTATTTGTATTTAAGGAATAGGACATAATTTCTTTGTTTATATATACATATATATATAAAATATTACATGTATACACAGAAAACCTAGGCTACCAATTTTATTATATTTTACGAAAATACTTGTTTTTCTTCATGTAAAAGATTTTTTTTCTGTTGGTTATTCTGTCTTGTATATTAAAATACTTGTACCTTGTTCACTAATAAATTGTTTTCTATCCAGAATATTTGTCAATACCTTACAATAGTCAATGTGATTAACTCCATAAAAAAAAAAAAAAAAAGCCGGACATACTTCGCACGATGGGTGTACTTCGCACGACGGGTGGTATTCTCATGATGGGCGTATTAAATTTTAAAGAAACGATAAATCATTTCTTCAGTAAAACGATTCTGAACAAAGGAAATTAATAATAAAAAAAAAAATTTTCAAAAAATGTCCAAAATTTTTTTTCACATTTTCAAAATTTTCTTGCGCCAAAATATTTTTTAAAGGATTTTCTATCTATGTTTAAATTTTCATAAAATTCGGATCAAAAAATGATGGTTTCCGAGTCGTTTTTGTCAAATTTTGGGTAGTTTTTTCCAAAAAAAAAATTGAAGAATTGAGAA
>JAIPRM010000304.1:49393-63666 GCA_025469315.1 Stegophylla sp. TES_Ste_2020 | reverse complement strand
AAAATCCTATAAAAAAGATTTTGGCGCAAGAAAATTTTGAAAATGTGAAAAAAAATTTTGGACATTTTTTTTTTCTTATATTATTAACTTCCTTCGTTCAGAATCGTTTTACTGAAGAAATGATTTAACGTTTCATTAAAATTTAATACGCCCGTCAAGAGAATACCACTAGTCGTGCGAAGTACACCTATCGTGCGCAGTGGCAGATCCAAGGGGGGGTAATAGGGTAAATACCCCTCCCTTGAGCTTATTATATAAAAATATATTAATATTGTGACTTGTGAGAAATACTAGTTTTATTAAGCGTTATAACGATAATAAATTTTAATTACCCCCCCCCCCCTTGAAAAATTTCTGGATCTGCCCCTGATCGTGCGAAGTATGTCTGGCTTTTTAATAACTACCTTTTTATCCTGAAAATGTAAAACCATGTGGGTTGTGATAGGTTTTTAAAGAAAAATTTGGGTCGTGGTCCTAAAAAGATTGAGAATCTAATCTATATCTAAATCTAATCTACATCGCATAACGAAACACAAGAACTCAAAAACTGGTATACACTTACACTCATGATATATTTTGAATTTTTTTTTTTTTTTGATTCCTAGTGAAGCGAAGAAGTCATAGCGTTTTTACAACACTATTGATGTTTACATTTTAATTATTAATTTTTCTTCTTTATTTATTATTTTTCTATTAACACTATTTCGTGAGGAAAAATACTCGTACAAAAGTTTCCACCATTAACTTTAAGAATAACCACTATTCACCTCTAGATGATACTTTTAAGTGGTGATTTTTCAAAATTCACGAATTTTGGGTAAATAAGCCACTGAAAATTTGACAAAAACGTCTCGGAATCTAACTTTTTTAATCCGAACTTCATGGAAGTTTCAACGTTTTGACGCGAAATTCGATCGAATTGCAATAAAGCATTAAAAGCCATCGGTGTGTGTAGAAAAAAAAAAGGATCTGCAGTGCTTGATAAAAAAAATTAAAAAGACACCAACACGGTCTTATGTGTTGCAACGCTTTATGCTTCGTTTTATTATTGTTCGGCTCATTATTATTATTAAAATATACCCAATATTTTACTATCATCAGCTATTCCCCGAGCGTAGGTAGGTAGGTAGGTAGGTATTACGTAAAAGGAACAATCGAATAATTATTTCTTCTTCCTCCGATTTCCTCGTATTGCGCAATCCACCGTTTCCGAATATTTTTTTTTAATATTATATTATTATCGTTTTGTCAAAGCATACGAAGGTATATAGCATATACAGGGTGATTTTTTTAAGCGTGCTCACCCCCATTTTTGGCGGTAAAAATGCAAAATTTTGGGATTTTTTTCCCCCGAATGTTCAAGTCACTATAAAACCAATATTTTGTGAATTTTGATGTATTGAAATTAAAATCTGAACGAGTAATTTTTGAATAATTATTCAAATTGGAACATTATAAGGAAAATTGTCACTTGGGCACATATTTATTCTTAATAGGTAAATGAGATAAGACGACCTGACTAATTAATATTTTGTAAATGTAAAATTTAATCTCGTACACACGACATATGTCGATATCTATGAACATTTTGACTAATTATTTCTGATTAAAAGTTAATTGAGTAGATTTATAATAATAATTACGAACTACGTAACTAAATAATATGTGGCCAAGTGACAATTTTCCTTGATATTTAAATTTGAATAATTCAAAAACTACTCGTTCAGATTTTAATATTTCAATACATCGAAATTCACAGAAAAATAACCCGAATATAATTCCGTAATTAAAATAGGGGATAGCCGTTTGAAAAAAGAAAGTTTGTAACTACTCCACAGGACACCCTTAAGGTGACATGAAAAAAATGAGTTATGGAAAATATTGGTTTTATAGTAACTTGAACATTCCGGAAAAAAAATCCCAAATTTTGCATTTTTACGGCCAAAAATGGGGGGTGAGCAAGCACGCTTAAAAAATCACCCCGTATACATAATATTATTATAATTATCATTACCTCTATGATATGCGCTCGGAAAACGTCGCTTTTGCTCATTGTATCTCGTCCGAATAATAACAGACTCTGACAATATTGCCGATTTCGATTCCCCACCTCTCTTCCCTCCCCTTGCACTGAGTTATTCGGCTTTTTTTCGTTTGCTCGTCCACCAAACGAGTCGAAAAATCCGCAGAAAAAATTAACGAATAAACATCATTGTAAACACTCACAGAATCTAAAACGACATCCCTCCTGATGATGCTTATGTATAGAGTACGGATTTTAAAGTAATAAAAAACAAAAAAATGCACTTAAAATAAAGCAATAAAACTCAACAAATCTTCCAAAAAAGCTTTAAAAAAAAAAAGCATTGAAAATGGAGTTTTTGATAAAAAAAAATATACATATTAATTGCGAAAAACGTCTTATAATTATTATTTATTAGTTTATTAAATTGTAAAAAAATCATCATTCTGTTCTTTTTCTTCCATAGTTTGTCTGTAAATTAGATCTATTCTTTTTAAGATACCTAATTTATCAAAATTTGTCAAAAAATAGTTACAAAATGATAAACCTATATCATCGGAGTGTTGCATTTGGCAATTCAATTTATTTTTAAGTTTTCAAAAAAAAAAAAAAATCTGCTTAAACTGAATTAATCTTTCAAATACGTGTATTTATTTAGAACACATTTTGAAAAAAATGTGACTTATAAGCCAAAAGAAATTCCCAGAATACCCAAAAAAGCTTTAAAATACAAAAAAACTCATCGAAAATGCCCCAAAAAGCATTTAAATACAAAAAGAGCAAAAAAAACCAAATAAAAGCAAAATAAAAAAATGTCGTGAATTTTATTCTAAGTGGTATAAATCAGATTTATAGCTGACGCAGCTCCGTATTAGAGTGATAGAAAAAAAAAGCATATATGTCTTCATAATCCGCACTCTACTTATGTACGTTCTGCTGTATATTACCTACCAGCGACGCAACCGGGGGGGGGGAGAGGATTTAAGATTATTTTGTTTTCGTATAAGTCATTTAAAACAATAAAATATACTTGTGGAAAACTGTTATTAGGTACAAAAATAATAATTATTTTTCAATAGTTTCTGTAAATAAGATATTAAAAAAGTATGACGGTTTTAACAAAGTTTGAAAAACGCTTCGCGCAACAGCGCATAATCGGCCAAATAAAGTTGGTCTATTTTGTACTAACGGTCTGAATATCGATGAAAATATTAATAAAACTAAAACTATGAGTAGTTGTGAATGAAGAAATTATGGCGTTCAAAAAAATGAAAACCTCCGTAGAAAATAATATAACTAATCGCGAAAAAAAAACCATCAAAATAGCGTCTTTTTGGACCGCTGCTAAATATCAATGAGCCATTAATGAATAAAGGTTATTTTCAGGCATTGTTGAGATGATTTTTTTTTACAAGCAACTACGTAATCATCTGACGATGAAAGTTGAAATTAAAAGAAACACATGAAAAGTCATCCGAGTAATTTAAGTTGAGTCAAGGCTCCATAATATGACCTAAATTATTGTAAAACATTTGTTGTTTAATTATTAAAAGTTGTAATTATTTAAACTTATATTAGAACTAATTTCTAAATTCCTGTCCTTAGTCATATCAAAATTACCCGCCGTGTCAATGTTACTCCGTTATAAAGAAAAATTAATAACTCAAAAACTTCTTAATGAATTTTGATATAGGGATTGATACACTATATTTTAGTCGATCTATCAAAGTTACCCCATTTGTAGAGTAACTTTGATAATATTTTTGTATTCAAATTTCTAAACAGATTAAAAAAAAAAAAAATTCTTGCAAACATATTTCTATTCGAATACTTAGAAGATCAATTGCTGAGATAGTTACTATTTATACATACCCTCCATTCTCCTATGATTTTTAAACAAAAAACTAAAAAAAAGCCCCAATTTACGGTATTATTATAATATCTCATTTGCTTATTGTAATTTTACAGATTGTAAAAAAAAAAAAAAAAAATAGGTAAAGGATTTATGATTTATACATTAAACACTTGGAAAATATGTCTCTTACTTCATTAAAAATGTACTAAAAAAATAGTAAACTTAAATAATAATTTTGAAGTGATTCAAAACTTTTTATATCGCTCCTCGAGTTTCAAAAATTCTCAGAATGACCAATTAAGGAACACATAACAATATAAATAAATGAAAAATTCAAAACTGACGATAAAAAATCCAAAAATATATTTAAAAAAGTGTATTAGAAAATATAAATTCTATCTTAAAATAAGTCTTTAGTATATAATTTTAAATAATTCATATTTTTGAAAAAAAAAAATTGTTTACAAAATTAAAATTTTGATATAATATGTTGAATTTGAATTATATTAGGTATAAAATTACACAACTGTCGAAAAATATTAATTAATTTCACAAAACAATTTATTAAATTGTGTTTATTTATTTGTAGAAAATATTTTACAATAAAAAAATATAAAACTAGTTTGGTAAAAATATAAATTGCGAAAAAATGCATTCTTATTCTAAAAATATACAGAAATTTTAACTTATTTATTTTAAGAAATCATTTTAAATTACAAGTATTTTTTCTCCAAATATGTTTTCAAAAAAAAAAAACTTACATTTAATATTAATGTATCACACAATAATAAAACAGGAAACTTGTGTGAAACAATGACAGATCGTAGGTCTTTCAAATTTCAACTTAAATCCTTAACTATAATTTTTGTTTGATAATTTCTATAGGATGAAAGATTTTTTTTTTAATATGTAAATTAAAATGATTTCTTATGACAACCAATAATTTAAATATTCTAAAACATAATTTATGAGATTAAATTTGAAAGACTCTGGTATGAGCAAGTTATATATCACCATTTAATTTAAAATAATAGACATTAATAACACATTTTACACATATTAATTGTATTGAAAAAAATATTATAGACAGTTTCTTAGCTCATTTTAAAAATGAATTTTTTTATAAAATAATGTTATTAAATGCATTTTTTTTTTTTTCTAATCATAATGTATAATATATAACATTTTGGCAGATCAATCAAATAAAAAATGGTTATAAATTTTTATAAAACTTATATATACCTATGTTTAACTTAACTATGACATACAAAATAGCCTTGTCAGAGGTAGATAAATTATCTATTAACTATTAAAGAAAAAAACATAATTTTTGAAATTTAAAATAAGGGTCTTCACCTATACATAATAAATGCAAATTGTATTAATTTTTATAAAGTAATTTTTGGTATGGTGCTAAATTATTTCTAAACCCAGGGATTTAAAATCTTTGTTTTAATACAACAATTGATTTTTTTATTTATAATATAAAAATGCATGGATTCAAATTTTGAATTTTTTTAAAAAAAAAATTTTCAAATACGTGTGTTATAAAAACTAAAATAATAATACATTTAGGCAATTCAAAATTGTACATTTATGAACACACTATTAAATATTAAGTACAGTATAAAGTTTTATTGTCTTCCTTTAATTGTAAAGAAATTGATTAAAAGTTACCATCAGATTCTCATAAAAAATGTAGTTCAGATATTAAAATTAAAAAAAGATTTTCAAAAGTAGTTCAAACTTGATCTAATTATTGCGACCCTTTACTTAAATAGTTTTATCAATATATGTAATATTGTAGTACAGAAATGTACAAAATAAAGGAATGTTGTTAACAATGTGATTGATTTATTTTCTCTTATTTTCAAATTTAACCAATCTGGTCAACATAGTGGTAATACACGGAATTTGTTTCTGTTGATGCATCAATGTATTACCAGGAACATTAGATTCACAGTTAATAGCCACTTGGCGACTCACAAATGTCAGTAATGTTAAGAGATCTAACTGAAAACCATATCTTTCAAATGCTTCACATAAAGCTTGCATAAACCAAGAGCCTTTTTGAGTATTACGCCATGAATAGAAACCTAAAAAAAAAACACAATATATTTAATGTAAAACAATAATTATTTAAATAAAATAAGAGCATCTAGATTATTATTAATATTTTTGTATGACAATTAGTCATACAATAATAATAATTGTCAATTATAGCCAAGGTTAAGGACTTAAAGCACTTAGAAACATGATGGTAAACAATAAAATATACACAAAAGATCAAAAAAGCAGAACATACTGCAATTTTATTTCCTAAAAATAAATCTTACAGATATTATAATAAGCATTGCATTTTAGATGACAAAAATACAGATTGCAATAACCACTATTCATACAAAATTGTTTTCTTTGTTCGATTGGATGTTTTTGTTTTATTTCCACTGATCGGAAAATATGTGTATAAACTATAAATTTAATTTATAATAGCTAGAATTTGACAAGTATTCAAAATAGA
The DNA here is from genome assembly GCA_025469315.1 of Stegophylla sp. TES_Ste_2020. Taxonomy (NCBI): domain Eukaryota; kingdom Metazoa; phylum Arthropoda; class Insecta; order Hemiptera; family Aphididae; genus Stegophylla; species Stegophylla sp. TES_Ste_2020. Next base: position 57,267 of record JAIPRM010000304.1, on the reverse strand, counting down.
AGGCACAAAAACAAAAAAAATATGTACTTTAGAACAAAACATATGAAATATTCAGATTTTATATCGTACTCTGCTACATTTTATGATAAATGACATAAAAATACAAATGCTATAAGTTCTAATCTCTGATTATAATATACACAAATATTATATTGTAATATATTATAATTATCAAGTACATTTTGCAAAAACTCCTCAATACAATTTATTTGTTAAAATAATATTGAACAACTAAAAATGAACAATATATAATACAACTTGAAACATTTAGCATTCAATTTTCTTTGTGTCATTTCGAATTTACTTGTATTCTTAACACACAGAATATGGTATGGAGTGACTAAATCAATTAAGGATCTAAGATATCTTAAGAGACCCTCACATTCTAGAATGTTGTAGCCATCTTATTAATATACATTATAACTAATTTGCATTAAAAAAAAAAAAAAAAAAACAAATTAGTGTTAGCTATATTATTAGAATAATTTACCTATCATTAACTGGATGTATAAATATTTTAATTTATGAAAAAATTAAGAATAAGTAAAATACTGCAATAGGAAAACGCTCATAACTCATTTAAAAATTTTAATATTTTAAAAACTGTCATATTATCACAGTGAATACTCTTACTTTTAAGTTTGATGATGGACTATTTTACTCTAACGTTAAAGCCAACAACATAAAATTAATTTTTTTAATCCCAAAATTTATGTGCTGTACATTGGTAAAAAATAAAAAAAACATACAGGTATGAGGTCCTCTTAAGTGACTTTGTCTTAATGTGTCACACTATAGATTTTAAAATATCATAATTAAAAATCAGAAAAATATTCTCTTAAAATAGCCAAAATAAAATGATAGTACTATTTTTATTAATTAATTATTTATTTTAAATAATTGAAAATATTTTTCTCACATTCTTTCAAAATTGTTTTAAAATATATAAAAAAATATGCTTTTACATTTATATATTCTCTTAAATTCAAAAAATAAATGTTATAAGAAGTGTAAATATATTATTGGTATTTAAATAATTATTTTTGTGCTGACTATAGATAATAATATTTTAATTAAGACACTTTCATAGTTATGTATTGAATTTATTTTCAAATATTAGAAGCATTGCTAATGTTAATGAACTGTATACATAGAACGCACATTGTATAGGATTCCGAAGTTCAAAATTATCCTCTACCCGAGAGTCGCCATTTTGATTTTGATTGTTTTCACTATGAAAACACTAGAAAAAACAATGGATTATGATAAAATGGTTAATTATGTGGAATTCAATGAAACGGAATTCATTGATCTACAAGACAGGACCATATTGGTCAGGGCCAATTTAGGAATTTACCCCCCAGGAACAATAAAAAAAAAGAAAAAAGCGCTTTAATATAATATAGATTTAATAAAATTGTAAATAATTCAAAAGCCGTTTCTTCATATTTGGCCGCCTGGGATAACTGCATTTTGTTACCCCTCCCTACTAAATACGGTCCTGATATTGGTGCTGTCTTGTAGGACTTTTACTGGTGCTATGCGCCTTCTATGTATACAGTTTAGTGGCTAATACTAACCTAATGTAACTAATTCCTAAAGGTCACTCAAAATGACACAATTTAATGATTTGCTGAAATGTAATTTTTTCTTTTATTTACTAAAAATTACTACATTTTGTTGATATTATTGCTTGGAAATTTTACATATTTTTAAAGAGTTTTCCAATTAATTTCTGGCCTATACCACTTATCCGCCATGGACCATGGTTATCATTATTCCTTTTATAGTTTTCAATAATAAGTAATAACAGACTATGAAATTACTTCAATATTATTATAATTGCACCATTGCAACACAAAATATTGAAAATTCATAAATGTATAGATATAATATATTCTCTAATAGCCTTTATTATAAGAAATATTCTTTCATCTTGAAATATTCTAGAATATGAAGAAAAAATTCTCAAAAATATACATGATTCACAATTTGTGAAGATTTCTAACCCACAAAAGAATATTATTTCGACCTCTAGTTATAACAATACTCAAAGTTTATAATTTTTTACCAGGTATTGTAGAGTAAGCAATAAGAAAATCTGCAAAAACAGGTATCTTGAATGAAGAATTTCCACCATCAACTTGAGTTCTTAAATATACTCCACCATCCAATCGATCTCCTTGACAAGCTTGAATAAAAAATAACTTTGGTTTACTAGCTAATGTTATGCATTTGTCACCAGTAAATCGCCCCCAAAGCATATCTTCTGGTTTATAAGCTCCATCTTTAGCATAAATAATTCCTTGTTCACCATGAGATAATACAGCAATCAAAATGCAATCATGATCAGAATAGTCTTCACCAGCCCCTAAGAATTATAATAGCAATCATCAGTTAAATATTAAATAGAAACATTTAAATTTAAAGTTTCCATCAAACAATTTAATATATTTAAAAAATAAATTGAATACAAAATAATAATTTTAATAGAATTAATTTATAATTATTTTCAAATTTAATCTATGCATTATGTGATACTGGGAATCCACCATAACTTGAAACGCTCAATAACTTGGTCAAATAACCTTGAATTGAAACATATTTTTTCTGAATAACTAATTTATTTTGATTCACGAATTGATCAAGAAATAAGTTTCAAATTTTCCAAATATTTAATAGCGATAACTTAATGAATTTTAGATTAAGATACATATATAATAAATAAAATCAAAATTATTTCTAAAAATCTAAAGAGATAAAAACAGGGTTTTTATTCAAAAATTGAAAGATATACTAAAGGAAAACTGGAATTGTAAAAAATATGAAATATCTTCAAATGTGTATTCTAGTAGCCCTTTACTATTCTGAAAAAAAATCATTTAAATTTAAGGTTATGTGACCGACTCATTGAATGTATCTAGTTATTGTACTGTAATAGCAGGTACCTCCTATTTATGAGTATACTTACAATGACTAAGTTTTTTTTCCATTTCGCTCAATGTTAGATCAACATAAGGAATAACGTCAAAGCCAAGATTTTTCAATGCTATTTCCAAATTGCAACAATCTAATCCAGTACCAGCCCTAGGTTTAAGATCTCTTATTTGAAAATTTTCATGGTTGAAGATTAAAGCCTTTCCACGGTACTTATGATTCATGTTATAATACCAAGCATCTTTCTCTGTTGACATTCGACCACTTTCTTGACGTGTTGTACTTCGAAATCTATAATTATAAAATAGTATTTTAAATCTTAAATACTAAATCGCATTAGTTATAAATTATAAAACCTATTGTATAAAATAGAATGAGGAATTAAAATAAATGTACACTTCAATTTGTATTAGAAATAATAATTATTATTTATTATAATATCAAATATGTAGGTACTTGATGGGAAACAATATCTTTATACTTTATTTAAAAAATTAATTTGAAATTTAAAAGGGTAAATACCCTTTTAAATAAATATAGGTAAGTGCTTGAATGTTAAATTGATTACTTTTATACACTTGTATATTGGTTCAATATCATGTTTACTATTATCGAAAATAAAAATAAATTGCCACATCAAACTAATTAAACTTATCAAACTTTGAAAATTACTGTAGAGACTACCTTGAAATTTTTGGGTGAGTTTAATACAAAAAAGTGTTTCCATAAAAATAAAAATATGTATTTTGCCGTTTTCACTTCATAATTAGACATTTATTTTTTGGTTCTGGAAGAGGTTTAAATCCCTTAAACTGTAATATGTATAAATACACATAACTGTCAGAATCTAAAAAATATTGCAATAACTAGGTACCTATGTGTTAATTTATTAGCCTGAAATTATATATTAATGTATTAAATTATACCTAGTAAAACACATTAATAAAATTAATTCTGCTCATCAATATTTTCTTAATGTGATAGTTTTCAAATGCTTTAAAATTAAATATATTTATGCTAAAACTATTACTTCATCTTCCTAATGACCTATCTAAAATAGTACTTACTTACAACATTGGCCTATCAAGCGTGTAAAGGATGTCTTGACCCTATATTTTAAACATGAAAATAATAGGTATAATATGATGTGACATAAAATTAAATAATATATAGGTACACGTATCATAAAAAAAAAATGTATAAAGTATATTATTGAATGTATAAAATTTAGAATAAATCTAGAAAACTAAGTTTACTAGTTATTTCAACATTAATTGCTCAAATTAATGTTTATTACCTCAGACACAATTTTTATTTTTAATTTAAAACTTGAAGTTTGAAATGTATTTATGAATTAGCTAATACAAAATATTAAATATAGATATTAATATCAATGACTAAATTAATCATTATATTATGCATAGGTATACTCAAAATTATAGAGATGTATGACGGTACACTTGCACCCATATAAATAATGTAATGGGTTCAAAGATATACTTTTGCACTTGCAAAATGTAATGATACAAAATAGATTTGATTAATTTACTTTAATCGTGAACATTAAAGAATGAAAGCTTAACACAACCAGCTAGACCGAAAAAAATACGACACAAATTTGTCACATATTTTATACCAATTATTGTCATTCATACCATATTAACCTATGGACAAAAAATGTGGAAAAAATTTCTAATATCAGCCCCAAAATTTTGCGAAATTATGACTATGATATCATGTACTCTTTAACATTAAAAAATAAATCTCTACATTATACTTCAAAATTAGGAGTCATGATGAGGATTAAATTTTTATGTCTATGAGTTAAGCCCCCTGAGTGAGTAGTATGATATTGTATGAACAATGTTAATGCAAAAGAAGGTCATTGTGTTTAAGAAAGACAATTTTTTAATAGAATTCAGTAAACATAAATACTATATTATTATGTAAATATTTAATTGGTTAATAGCATCTATTATTTAATAGACTATATTATTACTCTTCTAAATGAATTGTAAATAGATAGTAGCCTGCATAACCATTACCTAGATGTACCTATGTTTGGTACTGTACCGTTATAAGTAAATATCGGATTTTTATGTTTTTATATAATTTTACTAAGAGTAGGTACCTATGCAATATCAATTTGATAAACTTCCTCAACAATTTATTTTCTTATTAAATTCTTACACAAAAAATGTAGAGCACAAAAAAGCATATTTCAACATTAGAGAATATTTTGTGTAAAATGAAATGTTTTATAAAATAATGCAAAAATAATTGTGATCTCCATCAATACATCATACCTCCCCCACCAAGGATTAGATGAGTTGAAATGTACAATTCAACATGAACGTGATACAACAATATTAAAAATATATCAAGACAAAAGGCGAGAAAAAATATTAGTACCTATTACTTAAGAGCCGCCTACTAAAATATTAATATAATAGATTAGATGCAATATATTATCCAAACAATAACTATCTATACATATCAATTATGGCTTTTCAGGTATTATTAATTTTTAAAAATTGTTACTTTTATATCTACTTGTTTTTTTATTTACAGTATTTAACATATTTTTATGAAACATCATACCCAATATATTTCCAAAAAAGAATATTTTTGCACAAGATTATTTTGATGAAATTACAGAACATAAAAACGTCTTATTTTTCAGGATTTCAAACGCATATAAATCCAGTCGTCTCTAGTCATAAGTACTAAAAACAGATGTTAAGTAGTAATACTTAACCAGTGTAGGGTATACCGATAAGTCCCTAATATGGAAGTAAGTAGTTACTGTGAAGAAGAAAATCCTTTGTGTGTCCAGCGAAACAATGGGATTCGATATTTCACAGTGAAACTGTGTACACCAAGTAAATAATAGGTAACGATCACTCACATTGAACCGAAAGCATCGCCGACGTCCATAGGTTGATTGATTGTGGTGATGAAACAATCGCTTCCAATCGTAGTCTGAGTGCTACAATTTGAAGTGGTCGTGTCAAAAATGCCGTTGCCGTTGCCGTTTTCATTACTGAAACAATCGAACAAATAATAAGTGGCGATCGAATAAAAAGATAAACGTATCGTGCCGAAAACAAAAAGTCCATATCCACCACTCACCCGAGTTCGGTGTTTCCGTTGTTCTCCATCGCGAGTAGCAAATAGTAAAACGATGCAAATCCAACGGACAATATTATTAATAAGAGACGCGGCTAGTGTCGTTCTTCACTCCGCTCGCTCACTACGCCGGACGGTACGATGACGTAGGTCAACGACAAAAACCGTGCAAAAGACCGAATAATATTTAACTGACGTGTATTTTTGCACGTCACGACCTACCTAATGCGTGCGTACAACTGATCCAGACTACGTAGTACGGAGTACGTCCGAGTACTGACAGTCTCGACCGAACAATAATATTGTTATTATTATTATTATTATCGTACCCAATGTTATACCTAGTAAGTGTCCCGGGTCCTTTGTTATCGTCTTGTGTCCATACAATCGCGCTTACAAGGTACACAACGCGCGTCGATAACGTCGTTGAATTGCTTTTACCCCGATTACAGTGCAACCGCGGACCGGATATAAATACGCGAGAGCGGAAGTGCGTTTTTCCCTGTGCATAATATTTTTTAATTTCAACATTTCACAGTGTTACTGACAGCCATAGATATTAGATAATAATAGTTTTTATTATCTATGCTTACAGGGGAGCCATTCGGGGGAGGAGGAGGGCGAATTTTATTTACCTGCCTCTAGGACAGAGATAAAAAAAAAAAAGTAGATTTTGCTCATATACTTATCTTTTTGATCGTTTATTTTACAAAATATTATTTTGCATATTCTGAGATTTTTTTTAATAAATTGAAGAGCGTTTTCGAATTTTTCCACTATTGTTTCTGTTCGAAGCTACTATTTCTTTTGGCCTACTGATTTAACATAAAAAAAAAAAAAAAACCGGACATACTTCGTACGATGGGTATACTTCGCACGACGGGCGTATTAAATTTTAAAGAAACGATAAATCATTTCTTCAGTAAAACGATTCTGAACGAGGGATGTTAATAATATAAAAAAAAATGTTAGAAAAATATCCAAAAATTTTTTGCGCATTTTCAAAATTTTCTTGCTCAAAAAGTCTTTCTTATTTGATTTTGAGACAATTGAGAAATTCAAAAAATTACTCCTCAAAAGTACAATCTAGAGGCAAATCCGGTTTCAAAAAGTTATTGATCGAAACTTTTGGATAAGTATTTCCATACGAAAAGTTGTACACAGAAAAATATATAAACATTATTGTAAAAACACTAGCTTCTTCACTTCGTTCAGAATCTAAAAAAAAATTAACACAGGGATAAATAATATTTATTATATATATATATATATAAATATATAATATACATATTAATAATTAAACTGCATGATAATTTGTAGCAATTTCTATCAAATCTTAAAGTATGTTTTCAAATTAAGAATTTTTTTAGAATCGGTCTTTTATAACATCAATAAATTTATAATAGCTAAGAAAAAAAATACAATACACTTTTAGAATTTATTTAAATAAATAAAAAAAAAAAAACAGGTAATACAGAGATAAATATGTTAATAAACTTAACTACATAACAATTTGTTAGAATTTCTTTTAAACTATAAAAATATTTTTAAATTAACGACATAGATTTTATGATTAATATTTTTTTTTCAAGTCTAAGAATATAACATCAATAAGTTTATAATGAAAAAAGCCGGACATACTTCGCACGATGGGTGTATTTCGCACGACGAGTGGTATTCTCTTGACGGTCGTATTAAATTTTAAAGAAACGATAAATCATTTCTTCAGTAAAATGATTCTGAACGAAGGAAGTTAATAATATAAGAAAAAAAAAATGTTCGAAAAAAAAATGCAAAAATCTGAAGTG
>JAIPRM010000304.1:0-43216 GCA_025469315.1 Stegophylla sp. TES_Ste_2020 | reverse complement strand
AATAATATGTAATATAAATGTAATAGTTCACTCTGCTAAGTAAAAAATATAATTTGTATGTATATAAAATAGATATATTGTAAAATGTAATAAAAATTTATTGTTCCCGCGTAATATGATTTCCCGCTTAAGACGCTATTTTTAACTGGTCCCTTGGAGAGCGTCTTAAACGGGTTCTACTGTATATATATATATATATAAATTTAATAAAACAGTTGAGTCGCAATTACTTGATAACTCGATCTTTTTTTATTCCCCTAGAGGCCTAGAAATTATAACACTTAATGTATTATAAGTTTCGTTAACTTGAATATAAAATTGTAATTAATAGCTTAGTCGAAGTATATTATATCTAGGTATTCTGGATATTGCATTAACATCAAAGATTCCAATAAATGATACCTGTAAACAAACATACTTACTTCAACTAAGGTAATTCTATTTATGGTACTAACTGCCAAAGGCAATAACCTATTATCATTAAATGATTTGTCTATACAAATCTATGTCGAGCCATGATGCTAACAAAAATTTTGTAACAAATATTTTACCTATATCGGCAGTATATTTAGTTACTTAGCGAGAACATTTTTCTAAGGACATTTTGTGAGATTTAAGGATTTTTTTATCAGTAAATCTATGAATATTTTCAATTTTTAATCAAATTTTAAAATTACATTTCATTACTCAATTCGAAAATTAGGTTAGGTATCACAAATAACACATATCTCGAAATGAATATTTATCCCCTTTTAACTTCAAGTTATTAAGACTCAACTGTATAATATAATATTAGCGTTATAGTATTTTAAATCACATATAAGCATACTGATCAATTTCAATCAATATAAAGTTTATTGCCATAAAAGTAGCTGTTTGAAATAACATATTTCATAATATAGTTGAAATTTTATAGGTAACATTGGAGGGCTATAATTGTCTGAAAAATAATTTTACAGAACATAAAATACAGGAATATAAATTGCCAGACTATAAAAATGCAGAATATAATAACCAGATATTTATAACAGTGGAAGATAAAAATTTGGAATACATGGTATTGTCCCAATATGATTTAACAAAAATGCAACTTTTGTTTTATTAATAATTTTTACTTTTTTTTAAAATTATTATTACAGTATTGCGCTACAGCAATAATGCATACATAAGGACACATATTCAAATTTGGAATTTTATACTAGTTTTCGAAAAAATTCAAAATAGCCACTTCGTGAAACTGAATTTCAGAAAAATATTGATGACTTAAAATATCCAATAAAGGTTAATCATTTCATTTTTAAAATTTTTTTTTAAGTTTGTGAATAATTTAATAATTCTGTCAAATACATCATAATAATAGTAATATTATAAATTATTTAACATATTAGTAAATTATTCAAATTTTTTTTTTTTAAAAAAAAGAGAAAATGAATGGATTAATCTTTATTAGATTTAACCACCAATATTTTTCTAAAATTCAGATTCACAAAATGGCTATTTTGAATGTTTTCTAAATCTGTAGAATGAAATTTCAAAATTAAAAATTTGGGTACATAAAGAAAAAAAAAGGTTGAAAATTATTAAAAAAACAAAAATTATTGCATTTGTCAAATCATATTGACTTGTAAACATTATGTATATTATAGGTTGTGTCATTATTAATATATGTGAATTTACATCGCTGTAATTATAGATAACAGGCTTTTTCTAAACATGAATTTGTGAGAAAAATCTAAAAATAAAAATTATTTTCTGTAGAAACATGGTTTTGCGATAAGAGAAACATCCTACCAACCTCTTGTTTGTTCTTGTGTAGTAACCATTATGAAGTAGCCACAGGCCTAGGACTGCCCGAATGTATTATGAAATCAATATGTCGATTTATTAAATAGAAAAACACTTTTATAAAAAACATGTATGATTTTATTGAAAAATTAAAAAAAGTATCATCAAGCCAGGTTACAAAATAATTTCTCTTGATGTAAAAAATGTATGCACATCAATTTCTATACACGAAAACAATAGATATTTTGAAAAATAAACTAATTGCAACAAATTCAATACACCAAATTAGTCAATCGATAAAAATGTGATAATTAATCAAAACTATTTTCAATAAAAAAATTAATTATATTCACAAAAATGTTTTGTCATGTAAAGTTCTTTAGATACTTTTTTATTTGAAATTTACATGCAACAATATGAAACCAATAATATTATAAAACAATAGTGTATACATTCCACACATAAATGTATATTGTAGTTGATGATATTATCATATTATTTTGAGGTTCAAATAGACAAGCAGAATTATAGTCAGCTTTTTAAACAAAATAAACAAACTCAATTTATACTATAAATACAAGTCAATAATAAATTAAAATTTTTTACGTCTTATGCATCTATTATTAATAGAAAATTTGTATGAAATATATACAGAAAACCTACCCAAACTGATTCTATAATACCAAATGATTCTAATCATCTTTATTCTCAAATTTTATTTTTTATTTTATAAACTTAGTGTATTTCATTAGATTAACAAAAAATTATTAGCATAAACTCAGCAATATCTATTATAATAGCCCAAAGAAATAATTTTGAAAAATAAAATAACAACCTTTTTTTTTAAATATAATTTTTACAATGTATTTCTTACTTAAATCTTTTTCTATTCATTGACCACATTTTCTTAACCTTATGATAATTTTTAAAATCAAAACTGTCAATTTTGAATCATTGGTTTCAGGATTTTTAGTTCAAGAGTTTTATGGCCCGAGAAATTAGTCTATGATTTTACAATCAGACTTGCCAATGATAATAATAAATAATATCACTACAGAAATAAATTCAACTGTATTCCTTTTGTTTTCCATAATCCACACTTATAATAACTTCAAATTAAGATAAATTGTTACTGTAAAACTCCATAAATAATTAATATAAATGTCAACTTTATACTGATATTTTTTCCTAATTATAGGAGTAATAGTTGTTTTATAATTGTTTGTATAAAGACCTAATCCATGTGCACCACCTAGTGATGCTATGCATGCTTATATTTATGACATGCATATGTGGTATGAATGATCAGAATTTTTTTTTTTTTTGTAAGGACATTTTAGTTTTTACATCTAAAATTATACAGAGTTAAAAAAAAAAAAGGTATATTTTTTGTTTCATGGTTCTTAAAAGTATATGGATAATAGTAATCAATAAATGTATAAATTATACACATTAGTTAATATTCCTCATATTTAGGAAAACATAATATAATTAGGTACATAAACTAAACTTTAGATTTTGAGAAGAGGTTGAAACTAATAATGAAATACACAAATTACTAAATTACAGAAAAAAACCTGCACACAATAAGCATATTAACAATTAACCAAACCACAATTAATGGAATAGCTACAGTAAATTGCGGAAAAAAAATCATCTGATGAAAATACAAATATCGTTCTCTTTTGAAGGTATTGTATGAATAACCTAAATGATAATTTTTTACAACTCATAACATATCAATATCAAATTAACATAGAAAAACATAAAACTAAACATATTTAGTAATTTGAACAAGTTTTACCTGTTTAGTGGGAAATTCAGTATAAATTTAATTGAAAGTCGCGATTATTTGAATAGTGAGGGCCAAAAATAAATAATTACATAAAATAGAGGAAGTAATATTAATATTTAAGCATATGCTATTAATTATCTTTTTAAATATAAGTACATATCCAACTTAATAAATAACTAAATCTATTTAATTATTTTCGAAAATATAAATAGTATTTTAATTATAAAACCAATTGTCATCTTTCATCGTTTTAGAGAAAACAACTTTAATTTTTGTAAACACGAATAAAATAAATTCTTTCTTATTCTTACTGAATGTGTTTGAGTAAGAAGTTTTATTAATGCACCATAGGTATATCAATACTTTAAATAAAAAATTAATCAAAATGAAAAATATAACAAATAAAATTATAGACACATTTGTTAAATATTATATTAAATTCAGATCTGTTGAAGTACATAAAATAATAAAATTAAAATAAATATTTAAAATTTTTTTTAACTTAGATCTAGAAATTGAAAAAATAATGCCAATAAAATTTAACTATATCTTTTGTCCATTTCAAAGTATGAGTGTAACTGGAATATTATAATAGGCAAAAATATATTTTAATAAGGCAAGTAATAAATCAATAAATACTTAAATACAAAAATTGTTTTCTAAATATTATTTAGTAGATTCAGGATTTCAACAATTGTATTTTTTAAAAAAATATACAAGAATATAAAATCAAAAAATAATAATTGTATTCTTTAAGAAACTCAATGTCGATAACTTAATAAATGGAAATTATTTTCCAAGCTCTTTATGTACACATTCATAAGGAATATTATATTAAATATTATTTATTAACCCACAAAATTTGAAATTATAATCATGGTTACCACAATTTCAATTTGATGAAATTTCCAGACTCCATTAAGTTTTTATATACACAGTTAAAAATATTAAAGGTTTTCAAATGGATATTAATTCCAAAAAAAATCTGTACACATCCATTGATATTCTTTGCTCAAGATTAAATTTTAAACAAACAATATATATGTCTTCGATAAAACAATTCTGTGCAAAGCTTCAGTTTCTTTATACAAGACAATTTTTAATATGAAAAATTTTAAAATAAATTGAAATTAAAAAAAATAATAAAATTTGAAGAAAACAAAAAATATTTTCACATGTTTTAAAAATTATTTTTCATTGAACTTATTTTCATAAAATTCAGATTAAATAAAGTTTTAAAGGTGAATATGTAAAATGTTGTATAGTTTTTCCCATATTTTGGAAAAATGGAAAAAATTTTAGATGGATAACCTCTTAAAAATATCATATAGAACCTAATTTTGATTTAAAAAGGTTGCTGATCAAAACGTTTGGACTAATATTCTATATGAAAAAGTGTAAACAAAATAAAATAATTATTGTTAAAACACTATCTCTGTACTCCAATTAGGATCTAAAATGAAAAGTGCCAAAAAATATTGAATCGGTCAATCATAATGATAATTTTGCATTTACATGAATCATTAATACCTACACATACAATATGTAGTTATTAAGGAATGTTTCAACCTTGAAATTACAATTAAAATTTCTATTTTGCACCTATTAAAATTTGGAGTAAAAATTTGAATTTCTGAAATTTTTAAAAATTCCAGTTAAAATTATAAAATCTCTGACTTTTCCATGATCTACACTTGTGGCAACCATGATAATAAAACATTACAATTAAATTGCAATGTTTCTATAAAAACAAAAGTATTTAATTGTAATATAATACTTTTGTCACACTATTAATCATTAAATTAATATATTAATATATTAAATTAATAATGTATACATTAACTAAAATTATTAATTAATGAAATAAATACCAATACAAACCAACTTGATGATTGAAGACACTAAATACTTACTTACTGTTCTTTATAATCGAGGAATTATTTTATTAAGAATATAAAATATAAAGAAGAGCAACAAATCATAAGGGTTGAAATATAGAAAATAATAATTCCTGTTTCTTCTAATATTTCAATAAAATGAAATGGAATATATGGGCGGATAAAATAATTTATAATTGAAGAGGTTGCCAAATGTTTGTAAAAATAGCAGCGAAGAAATATATAAATATATATTTATATAAATCCGGAATAATAGATTTTATGAAATGAATCCTTACCTCTGATCATTTTTATCCGCTTCAGGTTTAGAATCCTTTTTCTTATCGTCCTTTTTTGGAGGAGGTCTACGATTGCGATTATCAGGCCTGCGCCGGTTTTGGTTCTGGCGGTTATCAAACAACCGATCAATTATTGTGCCAGGAACAGAGAGATTCGATAGAGCACAACAAATGAAAAACAAACTCAGATGAGATTATGAAATTTGTTCGATAAATTCAATTGCCAGCGAAACGAATCAGCCAGCTCCAGAATTCAAATTGCCAACGGCAACAGGCCAAACTCAGATTAGCTAAAACGCTCAGCAATAAATAATTGGCAAATCGAAATCATTATTAAAGAAAATTTAGATATACTATAAATATGTTTACATACAGTACAAAACCCCATTTAAATAATTCTCTAATATGTATTAGGAATATTTTAAAACCTAACTGTTTTTTTTTTTTTTTTAAATTTCTAGAGTAGTTTATAATTGTATAGTAGTGTATATTTAAGTACTATACTTTTTAAATTAAATCTATTTTTACCTTAAACGATTCTTGTCTTCTCATCATTCCGGGATTTGGACCCCAATTTTGGCCACCTCCATAGCCACCCTGAAAAAATAAGTTGTAGTAAGTACATTTTATAATGAATTTATAAAATGAAAAATAAATTATAGGTTTAATTTAAATTTATTCTTTTAAAAGGCAAGTATAAAATAATACTTTTAAAAGATTTAAAATAGTTCTATCATTATAATTAGTTTTTGAATAACTTAAATAATTTACCTGATTAGGAGCTAAAAGTTTTGATAATAAATCACTTGCAAGAGCCATTTGATTTGGATGAACATTAGGCATCATCCCACCTCCTGGAGAAACACCTGATTCCCAGGGACTCATTTTGGGATTCCTACCATAATTGTTGAAGTTATTGAAACGGCCACCACCTCCATTGAAATTACCACCACCTCCAAAATTGCCACCATTTTGTCCAAAAGAATTTCCATAACTTCCACTATTACCACCTCCAAAACCACTTCGACGATTGTAAGCCATTTTTCTGAAAGTTGATTGAAAAATGTATAATAAATAAATAGTAATTAATAGTGTTTAAAATAATCATAAAATACAACAAATTATATGCTTAACCATTTAAAGCACAATATTTTACCAACACACATTGATTAAGGCACATTAACAGCACAGATCCTTATAATTATGAAATTCTGTAACTTTTCCAGAAAACTTTATAAATTTTCCAAAGTCTTTTATTTTCTAAATTAATTTATATAATTTTTAATCATTGACTAGATAAACAAAAAATCTCAACTAAATTCCTCAAATCCATTTATTTTTGCTTATAAAATTTTTATTCAAAATTGATGACCAAAGTACCTAAACTTAAAAAGCAGAAAATTGTGTTTTTAAAAAGTTTTTAAGTTATTTTTCAGTTTTGAACTTTCAGATCCAAGACAAAAATATAAATTAAATTAAATATTTTTATAAATATAATTAGTTAGACCAAAAAAAAATTGTGAAGCAAAGTATTTGGATTTTAAAATTGGTATAATATTACTGAATTCCGACTTTATAGTTTTCCAGACTCAGTTTTACTGATTTCTAAGCAAGTTAAAATTTGGGCTTCACTTAATAGTTTTAGTATTTTATCATACAATAATCAGGGCTCGGATGTTATAGCATTTGATGATTGTGATGACTAGGGCTTGGAATTATATGCACTAAGATCATACGAAATATGCATGCATTTATGCGATGGTTATCATTCAAATATGTATTCAAAATATGCATAAATACCCAATAAGGAAGAAATATATCCAATAAAATAAAAATATGCAAAAAAAATCAATAAGAAGTCTTTTATTTTCATAAAATTGAATAAGTTACGCGCACTAGTGATCACGACAAACACGAAGAAACGAACATGGCTATACATTATTCACTTAAACATACTCAATAACAGATTATTACTTGACCTAATAAGTCTCAGATAAGATGAGAAAACAACTTCGTCAATTTACATGGACTATGAATATAACTATAAATACAATATTTTAATTAAAATAAGCAAAATATTACATAATTATTAAACATTTAAAAACCTATGCAATAAAAAATTGTAAAATACAGAAATATGTAGTACATGTCAAAAAATGCAAAATAAAATTGTATATTTCTGATCTATTGATTACAAATTAAACTTGTAGCTTACCTAGCTATTTTTTGAACAGTTTAGAAAATATATGCAAATACATATGAATCCGAACCCTAGTGATGACCAATAAGGACTTAGGTAACAATAAAGCCCACTGAGGACAATAAGATCATTTCTATAAGTTTAAGAGATGCAAATGAAGGAAGTTTAGCAAAATGAACGAAGCTGCGGAGCAAAGCGACGCTCAATGTCATTTTCGGGGACAAAATATCTTAATAAAATTATTATTGTAAGATGTAAATCTGTAATCTGATAAAAATAGTGATGATAAATGGAGCTGTCTCTCCAAGCGCTTGTTATACAGAATACTCGGACATGATAGTAAAACTCAGTTTTGTGCATGCCCGCACATGTCCATGAAACTAGTCACAACCTTATAAATATAGGCGGCTTAACACAATATTTAGAAATATATAATGTATGTAACTGAGAATGACATGCTTAAAAATAGGTAAGTAATTCCTTGCAATTATATTACCAAATTAAATTAAATAATTTAGACTTCATAGGTGGATAAAATTATAATATTTTACTTGGCAAAAATCGATGGGCTACTTGAAATATTTTCTTGTAAAAATACAATATCTAATATTATTGTTATTACATAGGTATCTGCATGTAATTTAAGGACTGACAAAACGTGGCACAGGTGAAACTAACGACCCCCCCCCTCCAACACGAAATAGCAGGCGCTTCACATACGTATTTGTGAGACAAATGAATAGGCATAAAAACTCGAAAATTGGTATACTTTTGTAGAACGCGAGGACCAATAACCGCGATGATGAGAAAAGCATGTTAAACATAATATTATATACAATACACTGTACATATTGGCCATTCACACCCCGCCCGAGACGCGTCCCTGGAGTCTGGAGATCACTGTTGACTGCTCACGATATGTAATATAAATATGGATAATATATAATAGGATCGCATGATCCGAAACATCTCACGAGCAATGACGGACGATTGATCGGCGGAATATACGATGTTTTAGGGCGGAAATATCAGACATGTAATTGGATTTAGAGGACGAGGGTAACGATAACGGGTACGCGCGACCTGACAGTGGAGATATTGCACAAACAAAATTAGTATACGAACATTGCTGCGTAGACTTTAAAATAATATTATATCGACAAAGACAATTAAAATAACAATATAGCATAATCGACGTATTGCCATAGCGTAAGGGTACACACGACAAACGGTCGCGTACACCCGCCGTCCGGATTTTCTTCGATTGAACAGACGCCGCGGCGGCGGTCGAGGTCGTCGTCGACGAATTTTATAAAGCGCAGTGGAAAAACACTACTGTGCCGGCGGACGCGACGTGGTTCACGTCGATTACCCGTAGGTATACTTACAGACTGCGGTGTTTGTTAAACGTGGGTGACGTTAAACGGGCTGCTTGTTGATTGCGAGCGACGGCCGCGTATGCCAAATGACAAATCCCAAAGATTTTCGTGAGGGAGTAATTTGTGTGACGTACGTGGTCTTCGGGCAGATGTTAAAACAAAGGTTACAAGAGCTACGGGCAACACGAGAAAAAAGTGGAACAGCGAACACTGAAAAGTAATTCACACACACAGACAGGCACAACTAAAATGGCGGAATTGGACGCCGAAAATCGTAGCGGCATAGCGGGACCGTGACAGTGTGACCAACTGATGAAAAATGAAAAAGTGATGCGTGCGTGCAGGAAATTCGATTTACTTGACGCACGCGCGGATGTATCGACACTGTTCTGTGGATGTATCACCCTCACTACAACTTTACTGCCATGGGAACCACGGAGCAGAGGTTCCCAAATTGTGAATTGCGATTACATTTTCGATGGGTCACTAAAACCATTTTATTTCTTAATTAAAATAGACATGTTATCATAAACAAAATGTAGTATGGCAAATATTGGTTTATTTTCATTTATTTTTTCGTTGAAAATCGTATTAAAATGTCAAAAGTCCACGTGATAGATACCTAGGTAATTTAATAAAATAAAGGTAATTTGCCTCTGGGTCACTAGTCACAATTTTCTCTAAAACTTAATCGCACCGTGAAAAGTTTGCGAGCCTCTACAATAAAGTTTCAAGTTTCGAGGCTTGTAGCATGTCCATACTTGTATTAATATGTGTACTGTAATGAATAATGTTACAAATTATATCAGGATGCAGAATGTTAAATAAATCTATAGCACAAAGCCATTTGAATGTGTATATTTTTTCATATTTCGTAGATTTTTCTTTATTTATAAGTGCACATAATGTTGTAAAACCTCTCATTAGTCATTTCAAACTAAAATTATTCAAATCAGTAAAAATCAAGAGAATATTTCTCTCTCGTCTCCATCAATTTAAAAACCAATATGGTAAAATTAAGCTACACAGAATATCAATAGTATCGTTTAAATTGATTTTAGAATTTGAACATCTGTTGAAAACGCTCGTTAGTTGGGGTTGGCACATATACTTTCTTGATTTTTGAACGCTGAAATTTGAATTTTCGTACAATGTATTTTTAACAAGATTAAAACCACCATTTTCATGTACCAATAAAATATCATACTTATCTCCTGATCGAGATATCTCCTTTATTATTAAATTCCCATTTGTAAACATAAACAATTATTTGTTTTCGTAATTTACTCTTATTTTTCCCATTTATACTCTGCGCGGGATATTTGTTTCTGTTGAAGTATTCACGTTGCACCCATGCTGTTGGAACCAAAGGTTATCGATGTTCATTTGATCCAATTGAGGTCACAGGAAGTCGGTGAGCATTGCTGGGTACCGAACTCCATTCACAGTGACCGTATTCCCTACTTCGTGCTATAATTGTGCCACACTTAAACAGAAACTCCTGTGTTTGACGTTTTCAAATTGATTCATCACGTTGAGAGGAGAGTCTACCCACCTCGATCATAATATGACAAAAACGTCATATGAAAATAAAAATCTGGGCAGACCGTAACTCTACAATTTATTGACATTGATTTTATTATATATTTAAATATATATATTAAATATTTAAATCAATGGTTATGGTTATTTATAAGCTTTTATAAAAATGAGATATTAGTCAGACCGGAACTCACAGTTAAGGACTGTGCAGGACTCTAGTATAATATTCTATCACTGTATCACGTTGTTTTTCCACGGCCGATTTAGTCGAATAGGAAGCGTCCCCCACCGGGCACCGGGAAAATCCGCTGTATCCCGGTGGGCTTATCCACTCCTCCTGGTAATATTACCCGTTTTAGTAGTAGTTGATGAAAGTTTCAAGTTTGTAACTTCATTAATTTTGAAATTATATTGAAAAACAATTTTTAATTTTATGAAAATTACGGTAATAGCATATTTTGCCGTTTTTTGTCAAATTTTTCTGAGAATTTTCAGCATTTTTGAAAAAAGTATTGAGAAATATACATACTAGTATTGCAAAATGACCAGGGGTGCTATTTTAAACGGTGTATAGACTGGTTCTAACATACGGAAATCATCATCATTCGTATAAAAATTACAAATGGTATTTTGTACTAATACAGACGGTTCCGTAGAATGTACCTTTTTTTTACCCATCATAAACCGATTAACAAGGGTTTGGGTTATTTATTTTAATAATCCTATCAGTCGCGTCGTACGATTTTCGTGTTCTTTATATGTACATATTATATATATAATTGTATGTATAACTTGGCGCAAGAGGATGTATCCATGATATGACGTTTTCCTACGTATATATAATATTATATGCACAAGTAAAATGTATTACAAGTATGTAAACTTTATTTTACTTATCTTTTTTCACACAATTTAAATTAATTATATTAGAACTTTGTAAAACATTAAAATTCAACAGTAGTTTTTTAGAAACACTTACAGAGTTTTCAAATGTTTAGATTTAGAAAGAATATATTTGTTATAAAATATACATGGGTTGAAGAATAACAAATCGTTCTTTAATCAGTTGAAAGTTCTTACTAAAAATTAGTGGTTAAATAATTAATTTTTATTTTCTGTCATCATGCTATTGTTTGATCAATTTGTGTTAATTATTCAAATTATCACTGACATGATGTTATTATGCATAAATCAGTTAGTTCTATCATATAATGGTAATAATAATAAAAAAAAAGATTGATTCATATAAAAAGCATTTATTTTACGAGTACAAAATATTTTAAGCAACTATTTGTTAAATGATTAAATTATAGTTGAATTGAAACCTAAAAGCCTAATTTTTGGTTTGTTTTCATTAGGTACAAATAATAAATAATATATAAAAAAAAAAAATGTTAAATAATAACACAACCAAGTTTACAGTATTAAGTCTCATTTAAAGTTTGAACAAAACTATTTAAATCATATTCATCGTCATAAATATTGGTATCCCAGAGTTCTGGCAAAGCTTCAAGTACAGATTTTATAGAACCGCTTGCTGAGCTAGATTTACTTTTTTCTTTAGTTTGATCATCTAAGGAGAATAAATCTAAAAGCTAGAAAAACACACACAAAAAAAAAAAAGATATTACCTAGTACGTTTAGATTTTTCTAGAAGACTATTTATGGTTATTACCTTATCAGTTCCCATTGTTTGAAGACTAGAATTTTCAGATGATATTACTGTGTTGGCAGTCTTGAGTTTGAATTTTTGGAAACTAAAATGATTAACATAAACATTAAAAGCTGGAGGTTTTCAAATTTATTTATCAAAATACATACTTCATTATCTTTTCTTCTAGCGTTGATCTAGTTATTAAACGGTATACATTGACAACTTTTTTTTGACCAATACGATGCGCTCGGTCCATTGCTTGAAGATCTTTCATAGGACTCCAATCATGTTCAACAAATATAACCTTGAAAAAAAATAAATAAATAAAAATGCTTGTCAATGAACGTATTGTTTATAATTTCAAGTAGTAAATATATCTTACAGTATCTGCTCCTGTTAAGTTTAGACCTAAGCCTCCAACTTGAGTGGTCATTATAAGTGCATCAATGGATGGATCAGTATTAAAACGATTAACAAGTGAAAACCTTTGAGAAACAGGTACACTTCCATCTAGGCGAAGGTAACTTACATTAGGCATATGGGCCCTACAATAAACTTATCATTAATTCCAAACATATTTTATAAAAATGTGTGTGATTTACTTAAAGAGATCATTTTCAATAATGTTTAACATAGATTTAAGTTGACAGAATATCAAAACCCTGTGTTGACTTATAATAGATTCATCAGTACTGCTTGCTAATCCAATACCACAGTCCATTAGAAGTTGCCTAAAATTATAAGATTATATAAATAGTACATTCATTCGTTTATTTTTCATTAACACAAAATTAAGTAATTTACTTAAGAGCTGGTAATTTAGCAGCATGATGAATATCAGTCAGGGCAGAATTAGATTCTGCAAGTTGTTTGGTTATGTGTGAATACTGAGGATGCTGTGGAGTAAGTACTAACTTTGGATGATTGCAAACATTTTGTAAATAACGTAATGCCTATATATACAGGATAGATTAAATTAATTATTAAACAATTTTATCAAAATAGGAATTCAGAATAATTTAAATTTAATATCTAATAGACAAGGTACCTGTAGCATATTATTTTTATTTGTAGGTTGTGAATTGTTAGTTTCAGTATCAGTTAAATGTTTATGAACATGAGTTTTTGAAAAGTCTTCATAAAGCTGTTGTTGGATAGGACTCAAGTCACAATAATAATCCTACATAATATAAAGAAGTATTATTAACCTATTTATTTTCAATAGAAATATCTTTTATTTACCTGCGTAATTTTAGGTGGCAAATCACTTAATACATCTTCTTTCATTCTACGTAAAACAAATGGTAAAACTTGTCGATGTAATGCTTCCATTGCTAAAACTCCTAAGAAATCATAAATCAATTGATATGAACATAAATGCAAGGTACTGATATATAATATATATGAAATTAAGTCTTGAAATAAATAAAATTATAATTTTGAACACAATTGTTAAATTAATCAGTGAAACTTTTGTATTCATATGAGAAATATTTATTTATATTATTATTAGAAGATAGTAAATTTATTGATTTGTTTCACTGAATATTTTAAATTTTGATAATTTTTTTCGACATATAGATTTCACTCACCAGCTTCTTGTTCTTTTGATGAACATTTTGCATCACGACTTGCTAAAATTGGTTTGCTGTACTTAGCAGCAAATTGTTTTTCAGTTCCCAAAAATCCAGGCATTAAAAAATCAAACAGTGACCATAACTCAAGAACACTATTTTGGATTGGAGTACCAGATAAAACTAAACGATGATTTGCTTTTAATTGTTTAATGGCTTGACTGGCTTTAGTCTTCCCATTTTTAATAACATGACATTCATCTAATATGCAATAATTGAATTTAATTTTTGAAAAAAATTCCATATCTTTGCGTACAATGTCATAAGAGACCACAAATAAATTATAGTCATCGGCGTTAAGTCTTAACCTGAAATAATATTTAATAATAATTTGTTAAAAATAAAACTTAACAATAAATAGTTAGCAACTGTACAAGTATTTATATATTTACGCAATGTGTTGCAAGGGAGTGGGCATTTTAAAACATACTCAAGTCTTTCTGCAAGTTATTGCAGAAAAACCCTTAAAAGGAGAGAGGTTCAACTCTTTTTTATTTTTATAAGCAATTTATCTTTTTTTAATAAACCTGAACCTACTGCACATGTTTTGATATATCTACAAAACTATTTCAATTTCTTTAGGTATTTAATAGTTATTTCAAATCTAAATTTTATTGCTACCAATGACTTAACACAATTAAACATATATAATAGCCATTTATAATTTATATGATAGGAGATTAAATATTAAAGAAAAAACATTCAAGTAGGAAGTGTATTCATAAAAAAATTTTTTTGGTAATGTTTAGGGACAATTTTTATAATTTTTAATTTAATACAAAATGATTGGAAATGTCTGGTGTGATTATGTTGTTCTTTCTTTGGTAACACAATAAGCTTAAAAAAATAAACATCATAGTAAAATCATTAGATTCTTCTTTGCTCCAATCAGAATGTAACATACTTAAAGAAGTTTATTAATTTTGAAGATATATTAAAAAGTGTGCTAAATTTTATAGTTTTTACACGACTTTAGGTATATTTTCTCATATGACACTAGTTGGTCATTTTCCCTAAAGATACATTATATACAATGAAAAATATCGCGCATTTTGAAAAAATAAAATAATTTACAAACAATTAGATGACATTAAATTATTTTTTATCAAAGCATAAAAATAATTCATTATTTTTTCAAATTTAAAATTAATATATGCTTACTTTTGTCTTTCTATGGGCAATCCAGAGTATTGCAATGGTCTTAGTATGTGTTTTGGAATAAATTTTTGAACTTCATGAGTCCAATGGCCAATTAATGTAGGAGGACATACTACTATAGACGGTAAAGGCACAACATCTGGGCTACCGGTTTTCTGAAAATATACATTTATATTATAGTAACTTAATAAAACAATGAACTAATTATTAATTACCTTATATTTTTCACTTTTATTGTAATGATCACTTGCAAGTATGCACAATGATTGTATAGTTTTGCCTAGACCCATGTCATCGCATAAAATACCATGTAATTTATACTTATTCAAAAAAGCTAACCAATTTACTCCTGTTTGTTGATATGACCTTAATTTAGCATTTATTATTATTGGCACTTTAAAATCATTTATTTGATTTGGATTAAAAAGTTGATCTAAAAATTGCCGTTGAGATTGAAGTAATGTATTCATGTTATCACTTAAATTTGGTGGAACGGGTACACTGCCATCAAGTGGCATCAATTGAATAAGAGTAGCGAAACATTGAGATGCCATTTTACGTACACTTTCTTCTTGGTCACTTAAACGGCCTAAAATAATATAATAAAAAAAATTATGTTTTTAAGGTGAATTAATAATAAATAAATGAAATATGACATAAAATTTAATATACCTAAAAGTGGGATTATTAATAAAACAATGTATGGAACTATGTCAAATTTTAACTTTTCCACAATACAAACAATAGCTTCAATAGACCCTTTTCGTTTAACATCACAATCTGCAGCATCAAGGAGTGGTAGGATATCATTCATAATAAATGACATAGTAACTACAGAATCTAACTCAACAGATGCAGCTAAACAGCGTGCAGCCATGTGTCTGACTGCTGAATAAGGATGAATGATGAGTTTGGTGAAAATTGGCAATAATTCCAAAAGCTAAAAAAAAAAAGTGGTTTATTTTAAATATTTCAACTTAAAATAACATAACTTTTTATTTGTATAAATTACAACACAGGACCAATTTTACAACTAAGTTTATCTATTAACTAATGTCAACATTTTATTATTATTTTCAATGAATTGTCTTTTAAAAATTCATAAGTACTCAATTTTCAAATCAATTTGATCAGAATAAATAAATTAAAATTTAAATAGACTCAATCTACTCAATAGAAAAAACATACACATAGCGACTATTTTGAATAATACCAGGGCAGGCTGCCACTAATGCTTTATTTTTTAAATAGTTGAAAAGTGACAAAAAAATGACCAATATTAAAATTAAATATCATTAAATGATTTTATGGAAGGAAGTTCCTTATTGCGGGTTTTGGGAGGGGACCTAGTAAAAATGACAACCGAAGTAACTATAACAAACAAGGCACACATGATAATCATAGTAACCATGGAAACTATGACATCCAAGGCACAAGCATGGGTAACCATGAAAACCTTGGTAATCATGATAATCATAGTAACCAAGGCAACCATGGAAATCATGGTTGTCATGGTTACCAATAATGGGATCAAGTGTAGACCACTCGAAATTTTGTCAGTCAAGTGTAAACCCCTTATAAATTTTGAGAAATGCTAAGTATAAAGTACCATCTAGAGCCGATGCTTGTTTCAAAAAGTGGCTGATCAAGGTTCTAGGATCAATATTTCTATACAAAAGTGTTTACAGAATGCAAAAAATAATAATAATAATAATAATGAACATCATTGTAAATTCATAAACTTCTTCTTTTCACTCAGAATCTAAAAAATATGTTTTTTTGTCCAGACTAATATTTACAAAAAAACCAAAATTTAATTAAATCAAAGTGATTGAGACTTGCAAAGGTTCATAATAGTAACAAAAAGTGACCATTTATACAAGTAGGGTACTTTTAGTTGAAAAAGTAAAAAAAATTTTTGCGAGAAAAGATTTATGTGATATGTATTAAAACTAGGTAAACATAGTAGCTAATGTAAAATATTCATATTTAATGGAATTTTATTTTAGTTTCTTTGAATAGTTGACAAATTTTTAGTTTAGTAAAACAATTTTTTACACCAGATAGATATTACTTATTGTAATTTGTAAAGTTCTTATTGTTACCTTTGAAACATAACATTTATGAATTTTTGAACAAACAACTTCAAACACTTGCAAGTTTTTAATTAGTTCTTGTGCTTCATCATCCTTATTTTTTAAAGAAAATAGACCTAAAATACAACAATTGAATAAATGATTCAATAATTTTGTTAAACTGTTTTATTACAGTCTTAAGTAGAGTGTTTCAATTGTAATATTTCATTATTTATAAGCAAAAATTAAGAATTATTTGAGATAATTGATTAACTATTAATTTTCCCCAGAAATGGGTGATAGTTGTAATAGGTAATTAAATTAATGTTAAATAACTAGAAGTGAATTGCATTAAAAAATAATAGATTAAATCAATTAATCGTAACAATCAAAAAGTATTTCATGAAACTTACTTGGATCATTTTCAAGAAATTTAATATCTTTTATACTGTTATAAACTATTTCAAGAAGTCTTGGAAGTTTACTTTGTAAATTTTCACCAAAATGAATACAAATAGTTTGCAAAGCATATAAAGCACCTCTTTTTTGAATATTATTAATTAATTTTTGTTCCTGTAAAATATAACATATGAAATTTAATGTTATTAGTAATTGCTATGTTATATTTTTTATATTATATAATTTAATTATAACTTTGAACTTTGCAATATTTGGATCAATATATAACACACAAAATATTGTTTATTAGATTTAAAAATTAGAAATAAAGATATGTGGGTACCTTGAAAAGGTAATAAGAGATAAAAAATAAAAAGATGAATATATCCAAAGGTTTCATTAACCTGTTCACTGTAAGGTGAAATATACATAATAGTTTACGCTAAGTTTTTACTAAAAGTTATACACACTTTACAAGTGTTATTAGATGACACATTAAATAAATAATAAATATAATTGAGTTTTATATTAGGTTGAATAATTTTAGTTTTAGTTTTAAGAATTGAAATAAGAAAAGATAATTTCTTAGCATCTTATATATTATGTAAGATATTATATAACAAGATAACCACAAATAATTTATCATTCATGTTATACTTTCACAAGTTAAGAGCATGACTGGGCAGCGGAAAGTTTAGCGTCCGTTATGCGCAGGTGGCTTCTAATTGGTTCTCCAAAAATCTGTTCATGGTTATAAAGTGCTGTCCCAAATAAAAACTGTGATTCAACTATGAGTTCTGTTGTTAAACAAATTTGTGCGTCAAACCTGTTAAAGAATACGTGTCCTATAAGCGTTCAGTACATAAAACTGGGAGCAGCCATTAAGATGAGCGATGCAGTGGAGGAAGTCGTTTTGAATGCGGAACTGGTCATGCTCTTAACTAGCAGCGAGTAAACATAAGTGTATGTAACTATCCATATTTAGTCAGTTTAATAATTGTTTAATACAAGATATTTTATAGATTAATTTATAACCATTATTATATATTAATAAAAATATATATATATATATATATATATATATATAACAAATATATTGAAACTTAGAACATGTTTTTGTATTGAATGTGCATAAAGAAATATATGTAATACATATTTTATAAGATATAAAAATTACTTGATCTTCTTCACTTGGTAAAATTTCCAAATTTATATCACAGTTTATTGGAGGTCTTCCTGATCCTCTCTGCCCAGTACGTTTCATTAATAATTTTTCTGCATTCTATAATAATTATGAATTACGTATGAAAGATATTTTATGATATCAAAACATAAATATATTCCTTACTTGTAATAATTTTTGGTGCATAAGAATCAATTGATATTTTATTTTGTCATCAGTACCCTGAAATATATATTAAATAATTAGTTGTTTTACTAAATATATTTTAGATTCTGAATGAAGTGAAGAAACTAGTGTTTTGACAATGATGTTTATTTTTTTTCTTCTGAATACATTTTTTTGTATAGATCTATTTGTCCAAAAGTTTCGATCGGTAACTTTTTAAAATCGGATTTCCTTAATAGGTACTTTAGAAATGTATTTTATATTTCTCAGTTTTTCAATTTTTTTACCCAAAATTTGACAAAAAAAAGATTCCAAAACCACCATTTATTGATCCGAACTTTATGAAAATTTAAACACAGATAGACATGAGAAACATTTTGAAAAAACAATTTTGAACATTTTTCTAACACTTTTTTTCCTTTATTTATTAGATAAAAAAAGTAAAGTAAAGTATAGACAAGAAAGCCAGATATACTTTGCTCTTCGTGTCAGATAGTCTTGGTGTGTTGAAAATGACGACTATTTTTGTTCTTTATGTTATTACCTTCTTTCATTCAGAAACATCTTACTGAAGAAATGATTTATTGTTTCTTTAAAATTAGACACACCTTTCAAGAGTATCTGACCCGAAGAGCAAAAAATATTCGTGGTGCGAAGTATGTCCGGCTTTCTTGACTATACTTTATTTTGCTTTACTTTTTTTTTTATGAAATTAAATATTCAATTTTTCTTAAGATTGGTATTTATTACTTATTCGAGTATTATATTTTATTAATTATACAAAAATGTAGTTAAAAATTAGAATAGCTTACTATTTTTGGTGTAAAATCAGGATCAACACATAAAAAAGAACATAAGTTGTTAATTATAGTTGTGTTAGGACACGTTGAACGATTAACACATAAATCCATCAATATAGCCAAATGGTCAGCCGACCAACACTAAAATACATATAAACACATAAATTATCTGTTTGAATTTGGAAACTATACTAAAACTCTGTGTATTATATTTATAATAGATATTAATGTAAATATGTAATATTACTTGTAGCATTTCATTTGATTCTTTTTTTATAGATTCCATTAATGGTTTTACAATAGGACGTATTTTTTCTGGTAAACACTGCAGCATCGTTAATGCACCTGCCAACGATGCTTTTGTTCTAAATAAAAAAAAAATTATTATTTTTAAAATATCAACTATAAAAGTATATATAATACTTACGATACAGTCAAAGAATTGAGATCAGAGTTTATAAGTTTATGGGCTTGACTTAATGAAAGACGTCTATCCTCTAGTTGTTCAATTATTTTAGGTCTAAGTTTTTGCGATGATATTAATATTTTAGTTTCTGGTCCAGTTAGTTGCTCAATTTGTTCCAACGTTACAATCTTAAATTATATATGAATAATTAAAAAATTATATGAACAGAATGAGTGACAAAAGTATGTTTAAATAAGAACATAAAAACTATTAAGAAGTAATATTTTTAAATCTAATAGTATTAACTTAAAATAACATAGTTTTACTCACTATTTAATTTTAACTAACTATCACTGGAACTTTTCTAATTTACAGGGCACTCTTAATTTTGCACTTTTTTTTTTTGAAAACGATATATTTCAATGTTTTAGGAACGATGGTGCAATTAAAAATATGCGCTGGTAAATAATTTTTGAGTTATTAAAATTTGAAAATTGAATGTTTGCCAGTATTGTTTAACATATAATGTTTTCCTATTTATTTATTGATTTGTGATGCCTTATGGTATAACGTATTGCCTTTTTGTGGTGGTAGCGGGTTTGATTCTGTTCCTGTGAACCAAAATGTTTGCTCTTCTTTCAATTTTTTATCTTTTCGGTACATTTACTAGGACAGTTTAAATAACAAATACACCTAGATTTGCTCTGAAAAACCACCATGGGTAGATTAGAGAACTACCGATCAAATGTATGTGAATTTTGGAGTACCTATAGACCTAGTAAGGTCATTCACTCGGACAGTTCAAATCAAAAATATCCCTCAATCTGTTGTGAAAAACCAAGGTAAAAATGAGTTTTTATTGTAATACGATTTTATGGCAAAGCATAGGGAGGTGAACAGCAACTATGCTGAAATACAGTTGCTGTACATTGCATTACTCACTTCACTACATGCTTGTATTAACGCTATTTGTCAATACATTTACATATATAATTTTTAATTCATAAAATAGAAAATACTAATATTTATAAGTTAATGATAGGTACTGAAAATTTTCAGTGCTATTGCACTAAGTTTTTCTCTGTAAACAAATATATTATGAAATTTGGTTGCTTACTATGAGCCAGTCAAAAGACACTGTTTAAAACCAATTTTTATTTATGCAAATAATATTTTATATTATTTTTTGATCATTTATATTAAATTTTGAAGCGAAGAATATTATAGTCCACATTACATTTATAGGTAGCTAGGGTTAATATTTTGGAATGGCTTAAGTCTTTAATAGGTTAAAATTAATCAAAAAGAATTATTTTGTTTAGGACATAAATTTTTGATATTTTTTCGCCGTAATTACACCTATGACCTATAGGCTATATAGATGACTATGGTCGAAAAACTTAATTAATTGATTAAATGAGTTTTGCCAAGGGCCTCGCAAAAGGTAACGCTGGCCCTGATTATTAAACACACTGGTTTTCATTTATACCACATAATAAATCAATACTACTGATAATTTGTGTAATAGTGATCGACACACAAGTTCTCGAAAATAAACATAAATTAGGTATAATTTAAATAGTACCTACTAATGTATATTGTGATGCCTTTGATTAGTAATGATTGAAAAAAGTGCAAAAAAATTGGTTATCCGGATCGGGTTCAAACTCATTACCTCTCGCGTCATACTATACATGCTTTACCACAGAACTATCAGTTTTGAATACATTGGATAAAATAGTATGTATTTAACATAACACCCACAAATATTGAATAATCAAATTCGAATAACTCAAAAAGTATTGATGAGTGTGGACTTTTGTTTGCACCATCGTATTCAGTGTCAAAAACTACATAAGATGATAAAATAAGAATCTCAGCATTTTAGGTGCCCCATACACTAGAAATGTACCTTATTGTTTAAAATATTAGGTATACATTTTGTTTAAACTGTTATGGTTATATTAAACTTGCCCGATTTAATTGTGGTGGAGTCGACAGTTTGTAATGTTTTAATGACGCAAGGAAATCATGAGAATCTTGTATAAGCTTTGTTATTGAATATGACATTTCATCATAATAAATCACACGGTTCATGCAGTCTGATACTTTATCAGCTAATATTTTTGATGCTGAACTATCTATTTTCTGTAATTTACACCATTCAGATATTACCATAGCAGCCATTCTTTGTTGCATTGCTACATTAGATTCTAAATTACTCATTAGTAATTTTGTATAACATGATACAGGTGATTCATCTTCGTTTATATAGCAAACATTAGGTGCTGGTTTAATGATATAACAGGATAATAGACCTGAAATTCAAAATGTCAAGTTATTATTTATTAATTTTATAAGATGATACTTTTAACAAATAAAAATATTTACATTGAAATGAACATACCCAACATTTTGGCACCTAAGTGTCTTACTCTAATAGCATTTTTTTCCCTTTGGTCCATAGGAATTGCTTCACTTCCACCAATATAGTATTTGGTGTCAATACTTGTTTCATTTGCTTGACTAGAGATATTATCTACCTTGAATTATAAAAATGAATATGAAAATAGGTATAATAAAAATATTAAAAGTATTCAGGGTGTCCCAGTATGATTTGACAAATGAAATATATTTTGTTCAATTAATAATTTTGTTTTTTTAAATTATTACTACACCATTGCGCTAAACTATTAGAGTATATATATATATATATATATATATTTATAATTTAGGAACCAAATTTTCAAATTTGAAATTTTATATTACAGTTTTAGAAAGTTATTCATAAAAAATTTGAAATAGCCTTTTTGTAAATCTGATTTTTAAAAAATATTAGTGTTTAAATTTCTAATAAAGGTTAATCCGTTAATTTTCTAATATTTTTATAAATTTATAAACAATTTAATATTTTTGATAAGTCATAATGTCGCCAAATGATCTCATAATATAACCATCTTTATGAAATATTTGACAAAATTATTTGCAAACTTATATCAACAATTTCTGCGCATGTTTTGATACTTGTCGCTACACTTCTCGACGCCCAATCTATGTACGTCCCTCAACTTATTGTGTAACATGGGAAAATTTTGGTTTGGTAATTGGTTAATTATCGATAGCTTCATACGCCAAAAATTAAGTGATGGTAACTAGTATGTCATCAAATAATATGGTGACTACAAATAGTATATCTCATTTTTTTTTAAGTGACCGCAACTACTATACTCCTGAACAAAAGTTATTGCATTTATCAAATTGTAATGGGACTTTCTGTATTGCATAGTTGTATAATATATTACTTTATTAGGACCAGTTGGGAAATGATGAATAATATTAGATGCATCATAAGGAATTTTTTCTGATTGCATAGTCATTGCCAACCATAATCCTATATATGGGCAAGCCGCATTTAGAAGAGCGGTTAAGCTACTATTGACTATCAAATTAGTCCAAACCTTAAAAAAAATGAATTATTAAATGTATAAAATAGAACTATAGTACACATTTATTAGAAAATATACTTCTAATATGATATTTTGTATTTCTTCATTTGGTTCAGCCATTGCTCTCTGAAAAATATGTCTCATAGCATCTTGAAGCAATTTTATATCTTCAATATCATCAGAATGTGAAAGTTCTGGAGTTGAAGTTAAAGTCAATAAGGACTTCATAGTAGCTAGTCGGACTTGAGTAGCATTATGCGATAAAAATAACCAAAGTCGTGGTAAAACATGAAGAATTGGTTCATTTCTAAAATGACGTCAGTTCTTAAAGTTTGTTTCAAAAAATGTAAGTAAAAATTAATACCGAACTTACGTTAATAGTTTTCCAGATGGAAGACTAAACAATGCAGCTAACAAAGTCATAAAGTTGTTACAAGATGCAGTTAAATCATCTTGAACAGCCAACATTTGCCACAAAATTGAAATTACATCAGATGCCCACTTATCATCACATTTAATCATATCATCAACGATTGGCAATAAAGCAGATGCAGCTACAGCACTGACATCATCTACTGAGTCCATTAGAGCTTTAGATATAAATGGAAATGATATATGTAATATTTTTTCAATAAGATCCTGAAATTATAATTACATATTATGAATAATATACTATGTTTCGAGAGAATCCTAAATAATTTAATGCTGAAAAATAAAGTAAATTAAATTTTTATTTTCATTGCAATAATTATAGAAAGAAGAAAGCAGATATCCATTAATATGAAATATCATTTTAAAAACAACTCATACTAATAAATAAAACTTACTTTTCTAACTACCAGTAAATATTTAAGTCCTAATAATCCTCCATGTCTGGTTGTCCAATCAGTATGTTGGATAAGTTGGATGAGTACATGAATCATATTCAAAACATTTTCTTCAGACATCAGTTTAACAACAAAGCCTATAATATCCATAAGAATAATACTAAAATTTTACACAAAAAAAAAAAAAAAAGGGGTTATAATATAAGTACCTAAAGCTTGAGCACATGTTTCTCTAACAGGTGCTACAACTTGATCACCGAGAAAATCACCAAAATGGTCCAATGCAAGTACACATAATAATCTTAAACCCACATCTTCTAACCATGCTTGATGATGATTTTCCATCTAATAATAAATTGTAAGTTCAAATCATAATTATGAACAATGTTTATTGTATAAAACATGTTTAACTTACTTGATTCGATTGTATATTACTAGATTTTCCACCACCTCGGCCATGATGTTTAATAACTTCACGAATAGCTGTAGCAGCACCATGCCGTATTTCCCATTTAGTACTGAATAAATCTTTTAGTAAACTATTGATAAATGCTTTAAAAGGCCATTCATTTTCAATCTTGAAATAAAAAAATAAAATAAAATAATAAATAATATTCCTCTAAAATTAAGACATTTATAATTTTATAATTAACATTCTCATTCCAAAAACAAGGTAGTATAATAAAATATTAAATATTTTATTTGGTTTTTCAAAATTATACCTTAAAAATGTAATTAACTTCAGTATATATTTTATATCTTAATATGTTTATAAGATTTTAATTTTTTTCATGTCACCTTAAGGATGTCCTGTGGTAAAACTTTTTTTTTTCAAATAGCACCTCTTTTTTTTAGCTACAAAATTTTATACAAGTAATATTTCTGTGAATTTTGATGTATTGAAATTATAATTCGAACAAGTAGTTTATATTTTACAATATTGCCAATTTATACATTAATAATAATTACATATTATGCTGGTAACTAAAATATGTGACCAAGAGACTATTATTCTCAATATTTCAATTTGAATAATTATTTGTTCAAATTTTGATTACAATACATCAAAATTCACAGAAAAATTAATCTGAATAAAATTCTAAAATTAAAATGGGACAGTTTCATTTGAAAAAAGTTATGGAGAACATGTTTAGTATATAATAAGGTGACATGAAAAAATTATGGAAAACTCGATATTTATAGTTTCAGTAACCTGAACTTTCTGAAAAAACCCAAATTTTTCCATTTTTATGGCTAAAAAGGGGGGGGATGAGCATGCTTAATGACCTGGTATAGGTAGTACATTATGCAAGTTCAAATGTTTCTTATCATTTAAAATTTTTTATAAATCAAAATACAGAAGTTTAACAATTTTTAATGATTAGTTAGTTTCTACTTGAAGAGACCTTATTGTTTTATTCATTTTTATTTGATAAAATGTTTGATTCAATATGTATTATTTAATATGGTTTTAGAAAAAAACAAAATTATATTAGTAAAATTGTTTACCAAACAATTTAAATATGGGAACTGAGTGTAAGAATATATTATACTTGTTAAATAAACATGAATTTTGAAAATATAAAAAATATAGATTATTATTATTTTTTATATAAAAGAAAATTTACAATCTGTACAAACAATAAATTTGATAACATAGATTAAATTGACAGGCATAACATGTTCAGGAATCAACCCATAGATAATAGATACATTACTAATTGAAAGTATTAAAACAAAAATTATTAATATTCTAGATTTACCTCTTCATTATTATCCTTTAACTTAATTTTTTTGTAAGAGTTTGAAGTTCCAGTGTAACCAGCATCTAAAGATACTGATCTGACTAGTTTATTATTCAGTTCAGCCTGACGGACTTTTCGTCTATCACAATTTGTTTCTCTGGAACTTTTGTCAATATCAGGATCTATTTTTACTACATCACTCAACTGCCTCTATAAAACAGATGACAATGATGAAAAATTTAAAAATAATAATAAGTTTAACTTTATAGTTTATATATTATAAAAACCCACTATCTACATTTATTTTTAGATGAATAAAAGAAATATTTTGCTAAAATCATTATTTGTCATACATATTAGTGTTCTCGATATATTTTTAATACATTTGATAGATAGTATTTAAAATGGATTTACATATATGATAGAAAAAAAGTAATTAAGGGAACAAAAATATTATTATTTGATTTTTGATTTCAATATTGGTACAAGTTTAAGGAACTGGTCAAGTTTGAAAGGTTACTTATATGGTAGACTCTCCTTAAATAAGTAAATTGATGTGGATATATATTTAGATTATTAATAAACATGATAAGTTAAAATTATATGACAAGTGAAGAATAAATTAGGAAAAATTATTTGTCAGAATAATACATACAATTATTACACTGATCCGATAATATATAATATAACCAAAATTTGATCAGACTATAAATATCATATATTTTTTGTTACAATTTATGTTTATTGTACTAACTTTTAAATTGGGTTTACTAGGTCTGATAGGAATCATTATATCATCTGATGTGATTATATCAGAACCAATAATTTCTAGTCCCAATGTTTTGTTAATTATCTTTTGTTGATCTTTAATCATTTTTTCTGCATCTACAAAATAAAACACACAAATCATTAATATGAAATAAATAACACATTCAGTATTTCATTTCCTTTTAAAAATGTTTGCTTAAATATATTGTACGTCTTGTATTATAAATTAGCTACAGTCAAATAATTAAGTTATATTTCTAAATACATTTTTTCAATTATTTATAACATATTATAAAAAAAAAGATGATTTTAAGTGGATTATCTGGAGTATCAAGTAGAAAAAAACAAAGTTTGAGATATTAAAAAATTAAAAATTAAATTTTATTTCAAAGCTTTTATTTAGAGGAGATTTCAACTTATATTGAGATAAACTTTGGTCTTACCAAGGTTTATAACTATTAATAAATTTAATGTAATTGTTTATTAGATAGTTAAATAAAACTACTTAATAGTTTAACTAGGTACAAAATCATTTGGATTTTAGCTTCAATTATCATGAAAAAAAAAAAAAAAAAATCTAAAATATTAAAAATACTTCATGTAAGCATTACATATTATGTTAAAATTTACCATTTTCAGAAGTGACTGAGTTATCATGTTCAATATCTGTAGAAGCCATCAAAGCAGAGCAGTTCATAATTGAAGTTAGATCAAATGTATCAAATGATAATTTCCCATCATTTTCTTTTTCATCCACTTGTAAATCATTACAAAGTTCTGGAAATTATAAAATGATTAAACTATTATTAAATATACATTATTTTAAAAACAAATATACCTAATTTAATTGGAGGTAAGCCACTTGGGCACCACGGGGGAATTTGTTTGATTACAGCTTCAATGGCTTGTGAAGCAGCTATACGAGTTTCCCACGATGAACTACGTAAATATATAGATATACGCTCCAATAAAGGTTCAAGTTCATGGGGATGTAATCTCACTACTTGTCCCAGTTGATTTGCTGCTGCTTTTCTAGTAACTGAACTACTTCCTGTTTCTAATAGTATAAAAAGTCTATCTAGTCTGTAACATAATGAAAAGTAATACATGTTTTACTTTATAAATAAATATAAAAATAAGATAGTACTTTTATTCAACATTTGAATAGCATTTAACGCATTAAAGATGACATTTCAAAATAAATTAAAAAATTAATCTACTTAAAGTATTCATCTAATGATGTTTAACTTAAAAATACATAATATTGTATAATAATAAATTACCTTGATGTCATTTTCTTGCCGACTGTGAAATGTCTAGGTTAATATAAAAATATTAACAAT
Organism: Stegophylla sp. TES_Ste_2020; assembly: GCA_025469315.1. Classification (NCBI taxonomy): domain Eukaryota; kingdom Metazoa; phylum Arthropoda; class Insecta; order Hemiptera; family Aphididae; genus Stegophylla; species Stegophylla sp. TES_Ste_2020. The sequence goes on along the minus strand of JAIPRM010000304.1, from coordinate 14,736 downwards.
CTGAAAAAAAAAGATTATTATAAACAAAAAGGTTAGTCAAAAGAGTAATATATAAATTACTATTTTAAAGTTGAGTAGGTAGAACATTAAAACTGTAAGCATAATTTTTTGTTGCCTATATTACATTTTATAAAGACACTATCATTTTCAATAAAATCTAATAATTTTAACCTGGATAAATGAATAAAAATGAACACAATATTTATTATAACCAATTATTTTAATTATGTTTTATTACTACGTTTGTATAGTTTCATTTAATTATTTGATGAATGTTAAATTCCGGATTAAATTTTGTATAAAAAACTAGATTCCCGAGTAAAATGTTTTACTTAATTTCATTAAAATTTCAATATCAAACATATTTGATTTATTTCTCTTCTTTTACACGTTTAGTTAGTAAGATGCAGATTTTCTTTACTTACAAAAATTTGTTGTATGTAGTAACAATTAAATATAGAGCAAAATTATTGAAATTAAAATGTGCAGTAGACACCTAGTTAATTTGTTTTAATAATCATGTAGGTACATAATATGAACACGTTCACTGTGAACGATGCCATTTGGTTCGTTGTCATGCACAAATGACGTCAATAAGTGTCATTTCTATACTTTTTTTTCAATCACTTTCATTCCAGGCAGAGTGAGGCGTTAATCTTTTTTTTCAACAATATTGTTACTTATTGTTATTATTGTTAACCTAACCTAACTGTATATACCTATGTGAAGGTTGCACTTCAAATTTGTTTTTATAATGATGAATATTTTTACATTTTTTTTTTTTTTTAAATGTCTAAACGTTTTCATACATAAATACTTGTCCAAAATTTTTGACCAGCGACTTTTTTTAACAGGATTTGCCTTTAGATCAGCGATTCTTAAACTGGGAGTCGCGACTCCTTCGGGGATCACCAATAAATTAAATAACTACAGTGAAACCTTCCCTAACAGATACCTCTAAATAATGAACATTTATTTGGGAACGGAGATTTATTCATTGTAAGCTGAATTTTCCTCTCAATAGCGGACACCTCCGAATATTGGACAAAATTTTAGTGACCAAGAGTATCTGCTATTTAAATGTTTTACTGTAGTTGTTTTTTTTGTTATTATCATCATTATATTATATTATATTATATTATTATCATTTCGCATAAAATGTATGTTTATATCGGTTTATATTAATCAAGTATTTATTATTTTAATTTTAATACAATAATAATTATAATTATTTTACACTTTTTGTTAATACTATCATAATTAGGGAACAGATTTATATGTGAATGCATATATTTATTAGAACAAGCTATTTGAAATATGATAAGAAATATATTTGATTTTGATCATTGTTATTAAAATACCTAATACCAATTGTATACTATAAAAAAAAAAAAATACATATTTTATATATTTTAATGTTTTTTCCTTCATTTTGCATAGCTATTATTATTTTAACGCATATTTGTAATTTTACACTACATATTTTAATTTATATTGCTTAGTTTTGTTTCTTCTTATATTTTGCCATTTTATTATTACTAACTATAACGATTAGCTATAAATTGTACCTATTCAAATCATTACACTTGATAATAAAGACAATCTCTAAATATACTAATAGGCACAGTTTCTTAATATAATTTTAAGTTGACATTATTTCATATAATATATATAGGTACAATAATAAAATATTCTGTTTATAAAAGAAGGTATGCTATACATAGTATTCTATATATATATAACATACTTTAACAAACAGAATGTTTGTATTTGTTTCATCAAATTTGTACAAAATAAAATAGAATATTTTTCAGGCATCTTACATACCTCAGTGAGTAGGAAGATAAAGTTTGTACCTACTATTCAAAACGAAAATATAAATACCTAATTTCTGACAAAAAACCTAATTAATTCAAATCGAACATCAGTTTTTTTAGGCAAGTTTAAAATCATATGTTGAGGGTTGAGTCCAGATTTTTATAAAGAAAGGTAAATATATTTATTTAATAATACTAAGGTACAGTAAAAATAAAAATGTAGACAATTCTATTCTAGGTTTATGTAGGCACAAGTAAATGTAAGGTGGGCACAGGTATAAGTATAATAGGCATACTTAGATAAGTTAACGTTGAAGTTTAAGCAGGGGTTTAAGCTTAGGGATAAGGGCGATATAATGAGTAATGTGCACGTCGAAATTGAACTTCTTAAGTGTATGATAAGTAAATTAACGATTGTTTTCTTTTCTTTTTTGGATTGCTGACTGGATTCGACTGCGAATAAAGACGAGTCACACACGATTCGCGCCACCGAAGAACATTGAGCAACAAACAAGTTTACATGCTGCGGCAACACGAAAGTAGGTCAGACGAGGTGTTAAAAATATTACTGTGTAGATAGCAAATATCGTAACCGTCTGTGGGCCACAGTAATAACACAAAAGAGTAACGGCATGTAAGACTTGTACACGATTGTCGATGATGATAAAACGGAAGGACGACACCACCGACGGATGAGTATTATCGCGTTTACACCATGGACATATTATCGTAGCGACGATTACGCTTATGAAAAATTATGAAATTCCTAACATAAATAGCCACGGACCAGTTTTCTAGCTGATGACGTCTCGTTCGGTGGTCGTCCATGGGTCGGATAGATTTCATGTCACCTCCTGTTTTGGCGCGAATCGCGTACATTAACAACAACTATTATCTCTAATAACTATCCACAACGTTTAAAATCACCCGGGGGTAGGAATAAATGACATAATAATTGATAAGTACAGGGTCGTCATAAGAGAGAATCATTTTAATTCACATAATAAGAGTAACCGTACCGGTGAAAAACGATGTCATCGATCCCCGGAGGCTGTAAATAGTTGCTCTCAGATGACGGCAAAACTGCGTGTCCAGCAGTCGAGTAGAAGCGCCCCGCCGACGATCAGGTGACGTGAGAACGATGACCGCGAGAACAACACACTTTCGTGGCGACGGACGACGACGACAGAGTTTACGGCGCTCACAACGCGAGAGCGGCACCGAATACGAGAAACGACGGCCATCTCGACCGGATGAAAGTCACATTTATACTGGCGGCCATTACCATGGGGAACGCGGATTTAACGACCGAACCGACGGTGAACAGATGCGTTTGGCGAACGGCTGATCAGCTGGTAACTCTCTGGACGCAGTTAGTTAGGTTCGGTTAGTCGCAACCTAAGGTTAGCCGGTGCCGTCAAACGCGGTTATCGTTACAACACGACTGCAATGCGCGTTCTCCGGATACCACCACCGTCCCCAGATTAGAGAACACGGGCAAAACTATTTCAACATCGATACATCGAAATTTAAAACATCGATTACATTTTTTAATTCGATACTCATAGTAAAACGTCGATGGTTTTAAAAACCGATTCACTTGATAATAACATTGATGTTTTGTAAGTCAATTTCAAAAAAAAATTCTCACTTGTCACAGCTGCAAGCCAAACATGTTTGAATATATTTTAATCTTTATTATATAAATGTATTTTTTTAACACGGGACATCGAGAAAAACATCGATGTTTCGGACAAAAACATCGATGTATTTTGCCTACCTCTTCCACAATGAGATTGCGGTTATCAAACTTTTTTGCTCACAGAGCCCGGCTTAGTATGCTAAAAAAAAAATCACGGAGTTCTAAAACCAAGAATGAAAACTTTGGATCACAACTCGTAAAAATTATGTTTCAAAGATTTTCTATTTAAAATCGTTTTCTTTTATTATGCGTTTTATATACAATTATTTATTTTTTTTTTTTAGTACATATTATTGAAAAGTATTTTATCACAAATCGCATGTATAATAATTAAATTTATTAAAATAAAAGTAGTATTTAACTGAATTTAGAAGTTTTAAGATGATTTCATACCCAGTACTCGCATGACGTGTTATATTGTTTATATTCGTCTTACTATCGTACATCATAGCAAAGTTACGTTTAGCAGAATACATATTATTTTTGTCATCAGCTTTAATATTAGAGTAAATTTATCTGTTACCAAAATTAACGATAAGAACATTACCTATCTATGTATGTTGATTTTCTTGCAATATTTTAATCTTTATGCAAGTTAGGTTTATTTTCATATTATATTTTTATTTCACGCGTTAATAATTCACTTGAAAATAAAAATAACTTATAAAACTGACATACAAAATAAACAAGTTATATTCTTATCTTTAGGTTGGTTTAAGTCGGTCAATTTACTTGGTTATTAAAGCTAACAACACAAAATTTATTCTACTTGATGAAGATTTGCTAGCCCTAGGTTGTACATTGGTAAACGACAAACGTTGACATGCTAGTGTGACGCATGGTCGTTACTAGCATAGTTATTTGGAGGTGATTTTATTATTTATTTTTCAATAATTATTTTAGCCATAAATTGCGTATTGATGATAAATAACGCAAAATAAGAATATACATTTTTAAAGTTTAAAACTACCCAAAATTTGACAAAAAACGTTAATTTTTGATCCGAACTTTATGAAAATTTAAACATAGACAGAAAAGCTAATGTTTTTACAGTGTTTCTTATTTTTTATTTTTTTCTGTAAAAACTTTTTCGTATAGAAATACTTGTCCAAAAGTTTCGACCAGTAACTTTTTGAATCAAAATTTGCCTTTAGATGGTACTTTCAAAAGGTAATTTTTTGAAATTTTCAATAATTTTTCCAATATTTTGAAAAACTACCCAAAATTCGTTAAAAATGCCTTTAAAACTTTTTCTTTAATCCAAACTTTATGAATATTTTAATAATATAGATAGACAATAATACGAGTAATATTGTCTTGAATAAACTGATAAGCTTCGATCAGAATCATCTAACTTCTGAAATGATTTATTGTTTCTTTAAAATTCAATACACTCATCAAGAGCATCCCACCCAAGAATGAATATCCATGGTATGAAGAGTATGTCCCGCTTATTTTACTTTGACTTTGGATACTTTTGATCGATTTCCGTAGGAATAAATATGTATAAACAGAATGCTTAAATCGCGTTACTTCAGGGTGCACCGAGGGCCAATAAATTGGGGTATAAAACTTACAAAATTCCGTATTTCCGATATTGTCATGTAACGCCACCGCGCCGTCACCACTCACAGTCGCCGCAGTCCAGTGTTTCCGAATAGGGCCGAGCCGCCGTTATTTTTCGGAAATTTAAAACAGGTTTTAACGCCGGCGAAGAAGATCCGTTTTTTGCGGGATTCTCAAACATTTGTACAGTCTTGTTAAAAGAGTAGACTGTCTTGCACTGATATTAATTAAGCTGAAAATTCGCCTAAAATCCCCGTTTGGACGGGAAGTTTTTCGAAATAGTTTTATTTGTTCCAGACGATACGAATATACAAGGCATGCGCTGATTATTGAACGCGAAAAATTGCAAGGTTGAAAAATAGCGTTCACATTAATTTCAACGATTTATTCACGAGCAGAATAATTCGATTTGAAATCATGGCATTAGGGTACTTTATATTTATTCTTTTTGTGTTGTTGCAAGTCAAACAGGTTCGGAACATTTAACCAGTTGAACACGAATGATTAGTATTTGTACAATTGCGTGTAGCGATTCGCATTGTTTGTTTCTAAGTATAGTATGATTTATTTTATTATTAATCAGGCACCTACAGACATCGCTTGCGCAATTGAGCAAAGAGTAAGTTAAATAAATAGGTATTATTATATTTTTAGTTACGTTTTGTTCTAAATCGAGTTGAAATAATTAATATCATTTATAAAATATATAACTCACTGGACATTAATTCCAATTAATTAGGTACTTAATTACTATTATATCAATATTAATATATATGTATATATATATATGTATACACAATAAAGTAATTAGTTATTATTAGGTATTGGTGTTCATACAATTTGTATGAATTGAACGAGACATAATTTACATATTTAACCAGTCAAACCGATTTTTTTTTTTGATTATATTTTGTTGTAAGTTTGAAAGTGCCATTTTAATACGAAATATGAAACATGAATGTTTTATTTTTAAAATAAATTATCCATGCATTCTATCAAGTTAAATAAGTTTTTTTTTCACCACTAGATGGCATAGCATAATAATTGTCATAATGTTAAAGAAAACGGAAATTTAAACAGATATTATATAAATAGAGTATAATAAACAATTGTATGTAAACGCGTAATAAATTTCTTGATTATCAAGCAATAAATAAGTCGACCTAATACCTATCTAAATTTATAATAACACATTGTCATGCACAGACGTAACTTGGATCGTTTTCATGTGGAGAAAAAATAATTTTTTCAAATTTCTAAAAGCACATTTTTATTGGTTTATTTGAATTTACCGTTTTCCAGATTATTTTCATAAATTTTCGCTTTTTTATAAAATTTTTCCATTTTTTTTTTCGTTTGACTTACTTTTTGTTGAAAGCCACCTTGTGACTAGTTCGATCAGTTTACACAGTTATTTTACATAATATTTAATAATATTATTATTATGTAGGTATGTCACATATTTTCTTTCTCTTTCTGAAAATATTTTTTTGTATAGAAATACTTGTCCAAAAGTCTCGATTAGTTACTCTATAGATCCAAAATCTAGTCTAGGCGTCAAGTTCGAATGCGACGGTACAGGGTTCAACCCTTACTGGGTAAACTTAATATTTTGCACTTTTTTCAACCGTGACTGACTAGAGGCGACACGATAAATATATTAGTGTTAACTATTTTATAGTGAATTAATATTGATTTAGGATCTCAGAGCCGCTTTATTATTTTATCATTATGTTATATTTTATTGTAATTTGAAATTAGTTGTGGAATATTCATTAGGTGTAAGGGAATAGTTACATGAAAATTATTATTTTTTTCATAAATTTTGTATGTAACAAAATAATTTTTAGTTCAGCATTGAAATTGTTTCAATTAGTACAATGCTTCAAATTTGATAATTATTATTGCGTATTAGTTGAAGTTACGATCAAAATCGTTTAATTGAAGAAACGATTTATCGTTTTTTTAAAATTGAACACACCCGCCAAAAGTATCCCGCCTGAGATGCGAAGAACATCCCAAGGTGCGAAGTACACACTTTTTAAAATTAATTCTCGAATGAATTACTAAAATATTTTTTAAGTCTTTTCAATTGAGAAAATAAAATAAAAGAAATAAAATTGTTTTTATTAATAGGTTTTGTAATATTTAGTACAATTCATTCCCTAAGTACGTATATCAATCTAAATTGCGACCAGCCGGTGTGGAATAATGAAAACTCCATTACAAGGCCATAAAATTTGAGAGTCTTTATAATGGACCATAAAATGACGACTGTTTTTAGTATAGGTAGGTTTTTGTTACATTAACAAAAAAAACTGAATGTACTTTTATTTATAAGTTATTGAGCTACAGAGTGATTTAAAACATGTTTATCCCCATTTTTAACCCTGAATAATGTGTACATTTGAATTGTTTTCTAGAATTTAAATTATTGACATAGATCATTGTATTAATGAAAAATATTTTTTTAAAAGGCAAACGTTTTTTCTAGCCTCAGATCAAAAATTAAAAATTACCGAATATTTGCGATAATTTTTAATAGGTAGTATTTTCGATTTCATATTTTTATGAAATCGATATTATTCGATAGACATATTTTTAAAAATTATGTGATTAGAAACTTGAAATTGTCAACCATTATCAATACCAGTATTTTGCAGACCACAAAATCATATTACATTTTTAAAATAACTTGATTTTTAATTTTTATGTTTAATATGGAATTTTGAAAATATTGGAAATATACTATCATTTCAAGAAAGTTTTTATCCAATACAATTTGAAATCCAGTAAAAATTGTATTGAAAGGTTTACAGTATATTTTTTGTTTATCTATGATAGAAGTTTCGTAAAGATTAGATTGGCGATTTTTTTTTTTTTTACAAGCTTTAAAACTAGAATTTTTAATAAGACTGATTCATGTAAAAAAAAAACAATATTTTTCAGTAGAAAACCTAATGAAATTTATAATTTTTCATACAATAAAAATGTTTTTGACATTTATGTTGAACATAATATTTCTATGTTTTTCTGAAATTCCATAGACTTTTAATTTTAATTTTTTTTACTCACGTTTATAATAGAATTACTTTTCAAATGACTTTTACTACGGAAAATGGCGAATTAAATTCGGTTATTATTTATAATATTATTTGTAACTTCTTGTTTTAATTGTTTAACTTAACGCCAGACGAGCTTATTACAAAAATCCACCACCGATTCAATAGAAGCGAATCGAGAAAGGACAATGATAATGAAAGCATCATCACTGTCATCCTGTTAAAAAAAAAAAAAAATCAATGTAGTGATGAACATTTCATATATCTATTTCGATACTTACTTTGCCGTAACTGAATGTTGTATTTTCATACTATTGTTTATATATTGTTTTATATAAATGCGGGTTGATATTTCATTTTTATTCGTGTTTTATCGAAGCACATTCGATCCGTATTTCGAATTCATGAATATAATGAATTAAATTAAAGTCGGAACGGGATTAGGAGTTTTATGCGGTAGATATACTAGTTGTTCAAATTGAAAACAGAATATCCCAGTGAAATTAAAAGCTTAAAAGTTATTATTTTATGAATATGGTAAGCGCGTTCAAACAAAATTTGAATAAGTCAATAATATAATATTCCGAATCTCAGGAGAACATTATTATGTACGGTTTCCATACCAAATGCACGTACTTTATAGTGATTAAAACTCGCAGAAAAAAATGTATCGTTTTTTCTTCTTCTAGGTTTGGCAATTCGAATGATTCAGTTTTTTCTTGAATGGTAATACAAAAATTTGATTTATGGAATAAAATAATTATTCAGTTCTATTTATGATAGTATGACATATTTTAATAGGTATTTAATGCGTACCAACATTAGCAAAATAAGTTCAGTGAGCGTTGACAAATATTTTTATAATTTTCCATTCGTTAAAATAATGTTTAAACATTATTTGAATGGCATTGAATGGATTTTGGAGGCTAAGACCCCAGCCTCTTTATTTCCACCTATGTGTCTTATTCTGTTTTTTTTAAGAAATCGAAAAAAATCAAAATATTAAGACTATGATGACATTAAAAATGTTGATTATGGATTCTACATTCTTTTTTACAAATTTTACAAATTTAATACACCCACCAATACACCCGAGATGTGAAGAATACTCGTCGTGCGAATTATGTCCGGCTTTTTTAAAATCGGATTTACCTCTAGATGGTATTTTAGAGAGTCAATTTTTCGAATTTTTTGATTGTTTTCTCAAAATTTAGGAAAACTACTCAAAATTTAACAAAAAAAAAAAAGGATTGGAAACTATCTTTTTTTAATCTAAACTTTATAAAAATTTAATCACAAATAGACAATAATATGAGAAAATTTTGTAAATGTTAATAAAAAAATTTGGGAATTTTTTCTAAAACATTTTTTTCATTCAGTTTTAAATTTCACCAGAACATTTATCCCAAGTTCACCGAAAACTTGTGTTCAGCGGAACACCGGTTAAGAACCACTGGTTTGAATAATACGCTATTAAATGAAACATTTCATTATATACGTTTTTATTTAACGATAGCTTAGTTTTAAAATTTTATCAGTAGAATTTAATGTTCATAATTTTATTTATTATTTCCGTTAGTTGTAAAACTGAGATAAATTTAATTGATAATAAAAAAAAATAAATATTTTTCAAACATCTCGATTCTTAAATTATTATTTTCTTCATTTATATCGTTTTAGATTCTGAGCGAAGCGAAAAAGCTAGTATTTTAAAAATGTTATTTATTTTTTTTATTTTAGATTCTGAGTGGACAGAAGAATGTATTGGTTTTACAAATTTTGTGCGTGTGTTTTTTTCCGTGTATAAGTAATAACGAGTTCGCGGAAGAAATACTGGTCCAAAAAATTTCGATCAGTAACTCTATAAATCGGAAATATGTTTTGGTTGGTACTTTAGGGAGATTATTTTTCAAAATTCTCAATAATTTTTCAAGCGCATGCCTAAACTACCGAAAAATTTATAAAAAAACGTCATAACCTAAATTTTCATTAATTTTATTTTATTTTTTTAGCAGAACTTAAAAAATAATTAAGCTAGAAAATTGAAACTTTCACCAACTATTAAAAATAATCACATGCATTCCTCAAAGTAAAGTAAAGAGGCGAGAAAGCCGGACATATTTTGCACCACTGATATACTTTGCTCTTCGGGTTAGATACTCTTGGTGAGTGTGTTGAAAATGACGACCATTATTGATCTTTATACTATTAACTTCTTTCGCTCAGAATTGTCTTATTGAAGAAATTTCAAGCACAAATAGTCCATATCTTTGGGTTCTTGTATAATAATTTTATTAGTAATTGAAATATCATAAATTGTTCTTGTATTTGGCATTATGTACAATGAAATCATTTTATCGTAGAATTTTTATCTGAAAATGTTTTATCGGTTTCATTTAATCAATTTAAATGTGTGATAGATAATTTAGAAATATCTTTCAACACTTTTTATAACAATAACAAAATCACACACTACTTGGTAAAATAGGCTTCGTTTATTTTTATGATTTTGTATTAGTTTAAAGAAAAATGCCACACGAAATTCTTTTTATTTTATCGTATAAATAGTTATTGGCGGCATTATTTAGCCAGGACTGGCAGGGTTGGCCAACAATTCGTTACAAACAATTTCCCAAAGGATTTCCAACTGCGTGGTACACTACAGTGAGGCAATTTGTTTGACATTGCCACATGTGTTACACAAACAGTTGTGCTACGAAATCGTAGCGAGAAACAGCAAACCTTCATTCGTTGTCACCCTTTCTTACAGTATATATTATATATATATATTAACAATATAATATATACGTGATTGTATATTATGTATATATCATATATGAGTATACATATATGCGTATTTCTTTATGTAGTGTACAGACAATAAATGTTATCCATATTAACGACTTTATTAAGGTAATATTATAATTATGTCAAGTATTAAAATATGTTTTTATAATTTAATTATGTACGTGAAAAAAAAAAAAAAATGATAATATTGTAGAAAAATGAAGAAACTTAGGATATATTTTGTTCATTATTGTCACATTTTATCGATGTCCTTTATGCGATCACGTCTCACTTTTAAGCATTTTCTTTCTACGAATATTACGTATAAACAATGGTACATAATGTTATACTTTATGGAAATGTGACAACTAACGCAACTGAATATGGTGAAATAACTGAACAAACAGTCATGCAAACCCTCAAAGAAAACATTAAAAAATCAATAATAAAATGTGGATTGTTTATCGATAGAGTCAGTGTTTATTCCCCCCCCCATCATTCTGAAATTATGCCCCTGGTTTTTTTGTTAGAATTATATCGTGATGATTTCCTTTTCGTTTATATCTTCTTAAATACAGTAATTAATATGATATAATGACGTTATGACCTATAAATGTTATAATGTAAAATAATAGGTATAATGTTTTAATAATATAATAAGTGATATTATAATGGAGGTTAGAGAGAATGTCTTTGGAAATTTCAAATACAATTATTGTGACTCGTATTAATTTCTTATTAATTAAGTAATAACCACTATAATGTAGTATAATTATAGCTTAATATATTTTTATTTTAATTTGATATTGATTTGCTAATGATTCTGTATAGTCGTTATAAAATATCGAATATAATTATAGCTTGTTATCACTGAGTTCGTAACTTTGTTAAACGGTAGATAAAGGAATATATTTTGTGTCAGAAACAAAAATTTTTTTTTTGCATCTACTATTAGATATTAAATTATATCTTTTACAATAACATCATAAGTCAAACTAAGAGCGGATCCAGGATTTATCCAAGCAGGTGCACATGTTTGTATTCGATCGGATAAAATTGATTCCAAATATAGCAAACGGTTGCTAAATAGCAGGTCCGACGAGAGGCCACGAAGAGGGCCCAGGCCTTTCCGAAAAAAAAAGCTAAGCCCTATATTTTACCTAATCATTATTTTAATAATGAATTTTTAATTTATAAATTCGTAATTTTACTTTAAAAAATTAACACACATAATATTGAAAATTAAATACAGTAGGTATTCATTTTGCAAACAAACTTCACAAAAGCTATCTGTTGTAGATCGATTTGTTTTCGAAGAGTAAAAAGTTAGTTATTTAATATTTTGAGAGTGTAGACAACGCGAAAAGTCTATATGTAGATTATTATATTTTTGTATTAATAATATAATAATTTATTTTTTCCATGTTATACGATTTTTTCTTTGACCCTACCTTATTATATGTATATATATGTATACCTTGCATTAACTTTTTTGTCATAAACATTTTAAACGACAACGTTGGATGTAAGTAGTAGTTGTAAGATTAATATTATAATATACATTGTATGTGTCTCAGAATGTTCGTGTCTTAAATCGTGTCGAATTGTACATAATATCTATGCAGCACACTACGATGACGATAAACATAAATTATAATTTATCTAAAAAAAAAAAAAAAGCTGCATATACAAAAATTCGACGATTATAAAATTTTTTTTATCGCGTACCTACGTTTGATTTGCGGAGTTGGCGCATATTTTCGATAAAACTGCGCCTACGCAACAATTCACGCACGTCAACGCTCGATTATGGAAAAAAATGTCTATAATATAAACCGCATTGTGTAACATAGATCAATCGCTCCGACATCCGAATCTATATAATAATATTGCATCATAGCTGTTATTGTCAGTGCGTCTATAAAAAAGTAAAGTAAAGACAAGTAAAAACCGGACATACTTTGCATCACCACGAATATTCTTCGTTCTCCTCGGGTCAGATACTCTTGGTGGGTTTGTAGCATTTTAAAGAAACGATAAATAATTTCTTCAATAAGACGATTCTGAACGAGGGAAGTTAATAATATAAAAAATAAATGAGAAAAAAAATGTTAGAAAAATGTCAAAAATTTTTTTTTCACATTTTCAAAATTTTCTCGCGCCAAAATCTTTTTTATATGATTTTCTATCTATGTTTAAGTTTTCATATAGGTCGAATCGTTTTTGTCAAATTTTGGGTAGTTTTTTCCAAAAAAAAAATCGAAGAATTGAGAAATTTATCTAGAGGTAAATCCGGTTTTAAAAAGTTACTGATCGAAACTCTCGATACGTCGCACAGCAAGTCGATTGTCAAGCCGAAATGTCCCCACGTTACACAACAAGCCGAGCGAATAAATATGAAGATTTTAAAAACTTGTTCCCACTACTTTGTAAAAAAATTAAAAAAAAAAAATAATAAATAGGTGAAGTTTGTCATCACATTGTATCCAGGCTTAGGACCTGCAGCAATGCAATAGCATGTTTACAAACGACAGATGATAGACAGACAGATGACAGGCTATAAAAGACAGACAAGGCGACAGGTACCTAACCAACCTAACCTAACCTACTTAACCTACTTAACCAATCTAACAGAGGAGAGAGATATGATGAAAGAAAGTTATGATAATGGATCCCCTGAATCCGTGGGGCCCTGGGACAGGGGTAAAATGTCCAAAGAATTTTTAACTATCGTTTTTCGGTGAGCCCGTTAGCATGCCTCTAAAGGCATGAGCCCATCCACCACGACAAGGTGGGCTCATGGAGGGGGGGACCTACCTACCTACCTACCTAACCTACCTAACGCGCACACGAATTCCGTTTTAAATAATACGTGCACCTATAAATTTAAGTTAAAACACTCATGTACCCTCACATTATTAAGATTACGTCCAGTACACGGCATCAGGTGACTTGAGCAACCACACAGGTTGTTAACTGCGAATTACCGATGCCCTCTCCACCATCACGCACGCGCACCTTCAGCGAACCAAATAACGCAAGGAAACAAGGTGTCAAAAAAAAAAAAAAATGTACACATAATAGATAAAACAGATTTAGTAAAAAGAAAGAGAGAGAGAGAGAGAGAAGAGAGAGAGAGAGAGAGAGAGAGAAGAGAGAGAGAGAAGAGAAAGAGAGAAGAGAGAGGAGAGGAGAGAGAGGAGTGAGAGGAGTGAGTGAAACCGATCAGCGAGACCACCTCTCCGTGCCGCATCGGTTTGAACACTGACGACGAGACGACAGTCTGACGACTGCTATGAATTAATTTTATTTTATTATTGAAAGCAAAACGATTGTCATTGGTCGAAACTATGTACATACCTGATTGGCTGTTAGGATAATTAATCAAATTAGATTTTAAACTATTAAAATATTATATTAAACATACCCCCTGTCAATTAACATTAATATTACGATAATTATAATAACAACAATAATTAAAAAGATGCAATAAAATATTACCGATCAACCTCTCAACCTTTTGTGTGTTAATAACAATTAATGTAATAAAATAGGTAATTTATCCTTACTTTCTCCGATTTTTTTTTCAATCAAACCCTTGTAAAATGTTTAATTCTTTGTCCGTAAGAAATTTTATTACACCAAAATATTCGCAATGAAATTCTCTATCGAAGTACCAATTTATCAAAACAATTGGTTGGGCCAATTTTAGATTCTGAAAAAAGTGAAGAAGCTAGTGTTTTTACAATGATGTTTATTTTTTTTTTTTTCTGTTAACACTTTTTCGTATAGAAATACTTGT
>JAIPRM010000303.1:0-63692 GCA_025469315.1 Stegophylla sp. TES_Ste_2020 | reverse complement strand
TTAATAATATAAAAAATAAATGAGAAAAAAAATGTTAGAAAAATGTCTAAAATTTTTTTTTCACATTTTCAAAATTTTCTTGCGCCAAAATCTTTCTTATATGATTTTCTATCTATGTTTAAATTTTCATATCGAAAAATGATGGTTTCCGAGTCGTTTTTGTCAAATTTTGGGTAGTTTTCAAAAAAAAAAATTGAAAAATTGAGAAATTCAAAAAATGACCTCTCTAAAGTACAATCTAGAGGCACATCCGGTTTCAAAAAGTTATTGATCGAAACTTTTGGACAAGTATTTCTAATACGAAAAGTTGTACACAGAAAAAAAATAAATAAATAAAAAAAACATCATTGTAAAAACACTAGCTTCTTCACTTGGTTCAGAATCTAAAAAATAGATATAAATAATGCAATTTTGAGAAAGCATATATTTTGTAATTTATAAAATATGCATATATTAGAGGAATTTCGATCCTCAACATTTCTGAGCTCTAGTTTTTGCCATTGCGAATTTACTACAATCTACAACGCAAAAATCCATAACACGATTAAGTAGGTACTCTGAAAAAATCGTACTTACTTCGATTTTTGTGGATCATGAACCGCATGGCGCATACCGGTAATAAAATATACTGCAGTCTCAATATTGCGGTAAAGTCACTCTTAACAGGTGTTCGCAATTCGTTGACTTATATATATATATATATATATTAGATAATATATTCTATCATAATATAAACCGCTGGTATTAAATATTAATTTCGATTTCGGGCACAATGTAATAACTTAATAAAATCCATCGACGATTTCGTTCTATTTTTTCATACTAAACACACGATCACGGTAGGATACGCGAAATGTACTATTATATTATGTTTTATCTACTTTTCCAGTATCCACGGCCGTGCAGTTTCGGATAAGATTAGCAAATAATTTTGTAAACAGGACATATTTTATCGATCATCGGCCATCCTGCAGTCATGGCACGATGATGACGTAATTATTTAAATTAACCAAAAATTGATTGTAACAAAAATATTTAGCGTGGGACGAAGGGGCTTATGCCACCAGCAGTGGCTAAATTGGCCGAGGAAAAAATGTTGTACGCCTTTAATAATTATTAATTATGTTATCATCAGACATTGAATTATGATGATGAAATTGTACAACAGAGTTCTGATTCGTAACATTATCGGAGAAAAATTTAAAAAAATAAATAAATAAATAATTAAACTTTGATAAATATTCTGTGTACACCCAACAGATTTATTAATAGGATTTCAAGTCGATTAATAAACTAGAATTAATTATTTTTAATTTTTATTAAATAAATATATATATATATTATTCAATAACAAACTGTAAAATTTATGTTTTGGACGCGAACACACGTATGTACCACATGGACCGTATACTCAATGCTGATAGGTATGACTTATTAAAAAACATCTCAATGAGAGGAAATGAAAAGAGATTAAAATTAAAAAACACCAACGGGAGGGAGGGAAGCAAAAATTTTCAATCCCGGGATGCAAAAATTTCATACTTTGCTCCTTGGGTCAGATACCCTTGGTAGGTGTGTAGAATTATAATTCTGCTTATGTTACTATATTATTCAAGATTTTGCGTTCTCTGGAAGAACTAGGTATAGTTAACAAAATCTGTTTTCCGAATGGAATAATTTATCATTTTTTCAATTCAAAACATCACACAACTACACCATTTTTTTTCTTGCAGTTTCAAACCAGTGGAGGGGTTTGGGAATTGTAGCCCCTTCCGAAATTTTTTTTATTTTTAAGATCAATTGTTTAAGACTTAAAGTACAATCATAAATAATTTATCATATAGATATTTTTATTTCTATTTATGAATAATTTATTATTCCATTGACTTTAACTCAGTTAACTTTCCACTGAGTAAATTTAGTCATTGAGTATAAATACAATATAATATAAATAAATATAATCAATGATATAGGTAGTCTATACTTGTTTTTCAATATTATGTGTAACTCCCTCAGAAATTAAATTCTGGATACACCATTGCTTTAATGCAAGGATTCTCAAAGTTTTATGAACACTGAGTCCCTTTTTACAAATACATTTTTTTGGGTACCCCTTCTTAGTTACTAAACTAAAAGCTATATAAAAAATTTTTAAAGACTTACATACATTTTTATTCCATTAAGATTAAGTTATTAAAAACTGATTCACAAAAAATGTTAAAAACTAATATCGCTTATTCCAAAGAAATTAGTGAGAAGGATACTTATAGATTTTACAGTTTTTTCCTCTATTTTAATTTAAAGGTTTGTTGGCCAGACTCGTACTCCTTAAAAAATTTTGAATACCCTCAAGGGATACGCATACCACAGTTTGAGAATCCCTGGAAGAATGGTCAAGAGCAATTAATTACAAATAAATAACTCATACATTCAGCTTTTAACATAAAACTCAGTTAATATTTTTCTGGAAATTTGCCAGGCACTTATTCCCTCAAATCCATTTTTATTTTAAATTGACTTTAACTTAGTTTAGTTATTAATTCTAAAAATAATTTAACTTAAACTAGTTGAAAAATAAGTTACGTAACTTATCCAAATCTATTGCCTTTATTTAAACTTCAATTAAATTATAAAAATATAAAAACAGTTCAAAATAAAAAAATTATAATATAATTTATATTTATAAAAAAATATAAAATCAGTTTTAATTAAATACATGTAAAAATGAAACAGTAAACATGTGCAAAAAAAGATGGTTAATAACATAACAGATATATATATATATAATAATATGACATAAATAATAAACTATATGAATATTTAATAAAAAAATATAATGTAAAATAAATAATAAAACTCGTGGTTTTGACTAGGGTCGGCAAAAACCCAGGCTTTATTGAAAAAACCCAACCCGGTAGGCTTTTTTGGGTTTTTCCCAATAAAACCCCATAAAATCCAAAAACCCATTGGGCTTAATATGAAGTTGTTAAAGTGAGTGGTTTTATCAGGTTTTCTGAAAAAAAACCCGGGTTTTTCCTACATTTTGATCTAACCATGCATTTGATTTAGCTTAATCCTTTAATGTGTTCATGATTTTGAATTTTTGTTATGGTTAAGTTTTTTATTTATTTATTTTTTTTAATTTAAAAATTTTTTATTGAATTTTTTTTTTTTTGGAAGGTCTAAGTACTTTGAAAAAAATAATGTAGACATATCTAAAACACACTTTATACAAAAAAAAAATAAAAAAATTAAAAGTGGATTCTACCTATGATAAAGCCGGATTTTTTCAATGGGTTTTTAAAAATTTGAGTGGGTTTAACCCAGAAGAGCAGCTTGGGTTTTTTCATACCAACCCTGGTTTTGAGAAACGTCCCAAAAACAAGATGTCTTTTGAACGTGAGATAATAATTATGATAAATGGATGATCGGAAATAAATTTCATTCGCTGCGGTATAGACATTAGCATTAACTTCATTCCTAGAAAAACAAACATATGATATTAGTGAAATACATGGCTAAAAATAATCAGAACAAATATCAAAAATTTGAAAACAAGTTTTAGGATGGATTCCTATAGGCAATACTAATTGTTAAAATAGCCATAAATTGTTAAAAAAAAAAAGTATGCCTTTTCAGACAATATTTATTTACCAGAAAAAGTGATGGGATAAGTATGTTTAGAGGGGTTTGTTGAAAATGATGACTGATTATTATTCTTCATATTATTAGCTTCCTTCGTTCACACCGTCTTATTGAGGAAATGATTTATCATTTTACGACTTTTATTGTTCTTTATATTATTAACATACTTTGCTTAGAATCGTATTATTGAAGAAATGATTTATCATTCCTTAAAAATTCAACAAACCCGCCAAGAATATATGACCAAATGAGCAAAGAATACCCATGATGCTAAGTATGTCTGACAAAATATGTATACAATCAACCAATAGTAATAGTATAAAATAATAATTATAAAGGGTGTCCCAGTAGAATTTGATAACTGCAATAACTCCTGTTCTAGACTATAATTTTGAATTTATTTTTTTTTTGAAAATTATTACCACAACTTTGCACTAAAGCAATAACAAATAAATTTTTTTTTGAACCCAAATTTTCAAATTTGAAATTTTATATTACAGATACATAAAAAATTCAAAATAAGTAAAGTAAAATAAAGTAAAGCAATGATAAGTAAAGACAAGAAAGCTGGAGCAATACACTTTGTGGGTGTGTTCAAAATGACTACTTTTATTCTTCTTTATATTATTAACATACTTTGCTTACAAACCTTATTAAAATACTAACACCTATAATAATCTATTTTCCTAACATCAAATCATCAACAGTCCATTAATTGGTATAATATCAAATATATCTATCAACTTTCAGTACAACATGGGGACATTATGGTTTGATAATCTTTAATTATAGATATGCAAATCAGTCAAAATCAGATTTGAAAAAAAAAGTTATTTTTTAAACTAAATAATAACAAATAAAGAAATATGAACTGTAATGATGGCGCGATAACATATAAGTGGTGGAGCAATAAAATAAATTGATAATTTGTGTAAATGATCAATTTTGTGTAATATTATGTTACATAATAATAAGAAAAATAACTGCGCCAATAATCAGATTATCCTTCATAATTTTAATTATAAGCGATTGTAAAATATTATTTATGTAAAATAATAAATGTTAACAAACACCAATAGAAAATTATATATTGAAATACCTGTAGATGCTGCAGCCTCCGTTCCTTGTTCATCAACATCAATATATGCCTTATGCAAAACATTACTCACAAACACTTTTTCATCCTCAACCATATTAGAAAAGTTTGCATCTTCTGTGAACATCGTTGGACATCCAAGCTACAATAGAATTATTTTCTTTGTTAGCCAGTGATTAAATATAGTTTTAATAAATACTTACATTTGTTAATGTTTCTTTTAGTTCCAGCAAGTATTCTATTTTAAAACGAGGTAATTTGACAAACACTTCATATTGTCCCATTTTGTTTGTGATCTCTTGCAAATTAATTTTAGGCAAATTACTCTCAAGATTTTTCAAACCATCTTTAGCATCAGGTAATAAAATAATCATTGAATAAACATAATCCTAAAACGAAAATACTTACATTAAATTGCTAAGTTTATATATTTTCTCGGATATATTAAAATATAAGACATTTAAAACAATATTACCTTATAAGGCAACTCAAGTGCACCAAATTTTAATTGGTCATCATGATAATAGTTTAACCTCTCTGTCAGGTACATCATTTTTACAGTTACTTGATTGTTAGGAGTCAAATAAAAAGGCTCATCTACTGCATCATGAAATTTATCTTCCCAGCCACACTTGAAATGTACAGCATTCGCTAATACTAAAGTAGTGAAACTATCGATAGAACCTATAAAACAAAACATAAATTAAATATAATTTAAATATTCACATAGAATACACATACTAAATATTGTTTACATAAGTAACTTTTCATCAGTTATAATTATAATCATTTAAAATTAAAAATTTAAATAAAATTAAAATATTTCGTTACCTTGTGGAAATAAATTATTGATTTTGTTATTAGTTTTATTTAAAACCCAATTGTTTAAAAACTGCCGTTGTGTTTCTGAGTCATTCTTGAAATTCAATTTATCTATAGAAGATTTGAAGTAGTTTCTAGACTTTTCCACAAAACTTTCTTTAAGATTAAAAGATGAATCAACAAACATTCCTGTTACCAATTTTAAATTATCATTGTCAGCCTAAAATAATAATAGAAAAGTATTACTTTATGATTTTATTATTAGATATATATAATATTATTATTAGAAATATAATAATATTAGATAAATTTAAACTAGTCTTTTAGATTTTGAATGAAGTGGAGAAACTAGTGTTTTTACAATGATGTTTATTTTTTATTTTTTAGATTCTGAATGAAGTGAAGAAGCTAGTGTTTTTACAATGATGTTTATTTTTTTTTTTTTCTGTGTACAACTTTTCGTATAGAAATACTTGTCCAAAAGTTTCGATCAATAACTTTTTGAAACCAGATTTGTCTTTAGATTGTACTTTAGAGAGGTCATTTTTTGAATTTCTCAATTCTTCAATTTTTTTTTAGGAAAAAACTACCCAAAATTTGACAAAAACGACTTGGAAACCATTATTTTTTGATCCGAATTTTATAAAAACTTAAACATAGATAGAAAATCCTATAAAAAAGATTTTTGCGCAAGAAAATTTTGAAAATGTGAAAAAAAATTTTGGACATTTTTTGAAAATTTTTTTTTTTTTTTTTTATTAACTACCTTCTTTCAGAATCGTTTTACTGAAGAAATGATTTATCGTTTCTTTAAAATTTAATACGCCTGTCAAGAGAATACCACCCGTTGTGAGAAGTACACCCATCATTCGAAGTATGTCCAGCTTTTTTATTTATTAACTTCTTTTTTTTTAAATGAAAATATTTTAACTATCTAATACAGAGGTTCACAAACTATGAGTTGTGATCCAATAGAAGGTTGCCATTACATTTTTAGTGGATCCCATTAAATTTTTGTGTATAAATATATATATATATTAAATAAAAATGCATTCTCTGTAAAACAATTAATATGATGAAACAACTAACAATTGATATCAATTATTTTTTTATATAATTTATGTAGGTACCTTTAAAATATTAAATTATATAAATTGAGGGAAACGAACAAGATATTGTTTGAACTATGGCGTCAACAAAGATTGTCAATATAAATAATTTAAATAAAATCCGCTATATAAAAAAAAAAAAGCCGGACATACTTCGCACGATGGGTGTACTTCGCACGATGGGTGTACTTCGTACGATGGGTGTACTTTGCACGATGGGTGTACTTCGCACGACGGTGGTATTTTCTTGACGGGCGTATTAAATTTTAAAGAAACGATAAATCATTTCTTCAGTAAAATGATTCTGAACGAAAGAAGTTAACAATATAAGAGAAAAAAAAAATTTTAAAAAATGTCCAAAAATTTTTTTTACATTTTCAAAATTTTCTTGCACCAAAATCTTTTTTATAGGATTTTCTATCTATGTTTAAATTTTCATAAAATTCTGATCAAAAAATGATGGTTTCCGAGTCGTTATTGTCAAATTTTGGGTAGTTTTTACCAAAAAAAACATTGAAGAATTGAGAAATTCAAAAAATGACCTCTCTAAAATACAATCTAGAGGCAAGTTATTGATCGAAACTTTTGGACAAGTATTTCTATACGAAAAGTTGTACACAGAAAAAAAATAAAAATAAAAAAAAAAACATCATTGTAAAAACACTAGCTTCTTCACTTCGCTCAGAATTTAAAATCTTTAAATCTCTATAAAATATGACATTTTAAAGGATTCTGTGTTTAAATCACATCAAATAATATTGTATTCGACATCTATCAGTAAAGGAGTTCATTCATGTTAATGATTTTTTAATACAATATGAAATAATAAACTTGTATGTCAGTTTAATTATAAAATATTCACTGTCAAATATTCCAATAAATTCTTGTATGCTTCCAGAGAATGAGTAGTTTCATTTAAATGTATTGTGGCAATCATTTCATCAAATGTTTTTGAAGCTGCTCCAGCACTAGCCATGAACATAATTACATGAATACTGAATGGAGAATAGAAAATGTTTCCAGTTGCATTTTTGGCCAGTTCCTACAAATATTTCACAACCAATTAAGTCATAACAAAATCATAAAGTATACATTTAATTAAAAATAACAAATTTATACCGTGTACAATGACAGTGAAAAATCATGATTTGCTAAACTTAAAGCTTCCATGTTTTTTTGATCTGAAAATAAAATAAAAATTAATAAAGTTTTACACAATGCCTAATTAGGGTCATTTTTTTTAATTTTCCTTACTATTATTTAATATAAGTATAATTATTTATTTAATTGTTGTAGGTAGGTGTGTTATAGATAGTTCATAAAATAAATTCAATGAATTAAAGAGCTCATAAGAAATTATTTCATTATAGTTAACTTTATATATTATCTTCACAGTTTTATTAGTTACACCCAGAGTTATACCTATCAATATTTATACTTTTGAATGCAATAAAGTAATAAGTACATTAAATTTTAATTGTTATTAAGCAGTTTCATGTGAATACCCTCTAGTTATTACCATTTATCCGTTATCGAATAATGACTAGTATAGATAAAAAAAAGCATAGATTATTTAGACATTATAAAATTAAAGGTCAATTATTAAATACTGCGGATTGTAAATGAAAAATTTTGGGAGGAGCTACACCCCCTCAGCCCCTTCTCTAGATATGCCACTGACGTGGACCACTAACTGTCACTCAGTGGCGGCGCGAGAGGGTTTTTGTGAGACAATTGTCTCACAGCTAAAAAGGGTGGTCAGTACTAAAAAAATATAAAGTACTTTTATGGTGATGCAATAAAAAAATATATTAATTGTCACAAAGAGAATATACATAAATATGATTTATAAATAAAGCAAATGGTTAGCATGTTATCTGAAATTCAGGCTATGCTAACTAATTTTAAGTTATTTTTATTTTAGTATTAGTACCTGTAAGATAAAAATAAATGTGATATAGAATAGCCACAGATGCCTATATAATATTATATAGACATCTGTGATAATTACAATATGGAGGGGTGTGGGGAGGCATAGCCCCCCCCCCGCGGCTTAATTGAAATTAAATAGGTGGGTCCTGTGTACTGCAACTAACATTTTCTTGTCTCACTGTTGATAAAATTCGCGCCGCCACTGCTGTTACTCATTTTTGAAGTTTTCTTGGACTTTGAATAGCTCGATTGGCCCATGAGTCACAGGCTGTGAACGATTGTTAACGCCGGTAATTCACAATCGCGTGAGGTAATTAAAACCATGTCATGACTCCCGATCAGTAGGTATAGAAGGCAACTGCAGCAACTAAAAAATAAAACGTAAAAATTCAAACAATATCGAGAATCGACTTAATTTAAAGATAATTTCGGTTAGCATTTATCAGGCCCATCGAGCAGCAGTTACATATAAGTTACTTTATGGTTCAACCAAGAATTTATAAACCACAAATATAATATGAAACGATTATTGATAATTTTGTACTTTTAATATTTGTTTTATGCATTCGTGTTATACACTGAATACTCAGATATGGACTTTTTATTTACTTTTATATGATATACGAATTATGATGTACTACATCATGCATTCGTAGTATTCAAAATTCTTGTCTGGACACCAATTTATTTACCCGCTAATACTTTTTGCTACAACAAAATGTACTACACCCCGTCATAGATAATAAAGATCTTTATTATCGATGATAATGAATATTAAAATTGAGTGTCAGTGACACCAAATACTTTACATTACTCATTCTCATTACTCATTATAATAATATGTTCATGTTCCGATCTATATATTTCCAATCTAGGAAAGTTAGATAACACTGGGAGCACTGCAAATGGCCGCGAAAGTAGGATAGATATTAGATATTTAGCATTGCTTTATAAGTAGTCACGACTATTTCGTACCAATATTGTTGTGTAATTTAAGATATTTTAGTAGAGTATTAGTGCCTAGTAGAGATGTATTTATTACAAAATAAAGGTTTAAGCATATTATATACACATACCTGTTAATACCATGTACATTGTACGGCAGTAAAGACAGAACTTTGATAATATGGAAACCTTTACACCAGCCCCTATATTTTAGTGAACCCCGACACAAAGTGTGTGATCCAAAATTGGAACTGTAGTACGGATTTGAGTAGGTTATATGTACAAGTAAATAATTAATTTGATATCAAAATATATAGACAATAGTATCTACATTAATTTGAATTATTAGACAATTTTTATGTCCTTTAGTTATTTATCCTACTTTGAAATAATGTCAATGGATGTCCACTAAATTTTAAAAATATGGTTATATAAGAAAACCATTTAATTTAACTACCTACCTCACTATCTCTGATACAATTTAGAATATTTTTGTAGTACTTACCAGTTACTTAGGTAGGTATTTTCTTGCTGATTTGTAAAATACACGGAGTACGGACACACCACACCGTGACACGATGTTCAAACACAGATAGCGAAAAAATATAATTAATAATTTATTAAGTTTTCGTTACAGTTCCGAGTTCATAATAACAGCATAGGATTGTCGAATAAGTAATATAATGTGGCAGTGTGGGTATTTACTCTTTCCCGAAATATTAAGGTGACGTGGATCGACATTAAGAATAGTATTAATAACTAACTAGGGTCCGGATTTGTATGCATTTTTGTATATTTGTAATGAGTGTATGCAGCTTGGCGGGAGTAAGAAATGTAGATAACTCGTGTAGCAGAGAATGCACAGATAAGTTTATTTTGCATATAAATGTATACTTTAGGAATGACGGCATATTTAAAGAATGTTGCCTATTTAAGGTGATTGGAAGCAGTGATTTTCTTTCTCTGTCTATCACACACGCAACATAGCAATTTAGACGTATTTTCATTCCAACGTACCGATTGATCTAGTGATGCGATAAGGAATCTAAAAACATATTTGAATTCGTCGTTAAGTCTACTTTAGATCGTAAGTACAACATTTGAAAAATGTGGCAAAGTCGATCTAAAGAAGACTCTACGGTGAATTCAAATCTGTTTACAGATTTTCTTATCGCATCAATAGATCGATCGTTGGAAATGAGATTTTATGCTATATTTCAAACAGTAGCCCTATATAGGTGAAATGTACGTGCACGTGCGAGTGTTTCTGTGGCGGCAGAGTTCTGCCACACGCGATTACTACATAAACAAGATAAGAAACGAACGCATCACTCACACTAATATTCATTTATTATGCACACAAACACACTGCATAACACGAACAAATCATGAAATTGCCTATATATAACACCTTAATAAAAAACCGCTTCCAATTCCCTACAGGGTGAACACTGGCGGATATCCAGGAGCCTAAAAATTTGTCAGGCACTTAATCCCTCAAATTCATTTTAATTTTAAATTTTAACTTTAACTAAGTTAAGTTATTAATCCTAAAAATAATCTAACTTAAACTAGTTGAAAAATCAGTTTGATAACTTATCCAAATATATTGCCTTTAATTAAAACTTTAATTCAATTACAAAAATATAAAAACACTTCAAATTAAATACGTATACATATATGATTAAATGAATCTATTAAACATGTGCAATAAAGAGATGGTTAATAACACAATAGATATAGATATATATATATTAATGTGACATAACTAATAAACTATATAGGTATTTAATAAAAAATATAATATAAAATAAATAATAAATCTCATGGTTTTGACAGACGTCCCAAAAACAAAATGTCTCTTGTACGAGAGATAATTACCATGATAAATGGATGATCGGAAACAAATTCTACTCTCGGGTTTGGTTCTGGCTTCCAAGAACTCATTAACACGAAATGCATTGCTAGAAAATAAAACATAAGTTACTAGTAAAATACATGGCTAAAAATAATCAGAACAATTATCAAACATTGAAAACTAGTTTGGATGGATTACTACAGAGGTTCTCAAACTTTTCAAGCAAAGCCCCCCCCCCCAATTTGATCAACCTCAGACGTGGGCCCCCCTCATAAAAATAATCTTAGTAGTCATGTTTAGAGTACTAAAAAGTTTAAAAAAACCAACAAATATAGGCTAATATTTATACTCACATTACCAATGTATTTTAAAATAAAATGTATTTATTATAAAAGGTTTGAATAAATCGATCACTTTTAATGTGATAGGTGGACTTGTTTTTTTTATCACAAAGTTTGGTGAAATGAGAAGACTCCTATACACACTACAGGACACGATTATTATTAATATGTAAATTTCACAAATATTTTTCTATCCTACCAATACAATGTTGATTTTTAAAATTTTCTTGCGCCCCCCCCTTTATAAAGCTTTCGCGGCCCTCTGAAGGGTCGCGCCCCACACTTTGAGAACCTCTGGATTACTATATTATAAGTAACACTAATTGTTAACATGGGTGTAAATTGTTACAAAAGAGGATGAATTTTCAGGCAATATTTATTTACCAGAAAAAAAGATCGGATAAGTATGTTTAAAATAGATTTCTAGAAAATAATTCTGATGGGATGGTACATCATCAGAGGTACTTTCGAAAATTGGTAAGTATGTACCAAAAGTAAAGACATAGGCGCATAAACAGTATATTGTACATAGGTTAAGAAGAAGAATGAAAATTGAATAAACAATGTGTGGACTGTAAAATAGTTTTATTAGGACTCTAACAACTCGATGTAAATACAATCTTGCCTTCACTGATCAGTCACTATTATTATATTAGACTGTGACCAGAACGAAGAAGTTTATGATTTTACAATGTCTTTTTTTTTTTTTTTTTGAAATTTGTCCAAAAGTTTCGACCAGCGACTTTTTAAAATAGAATTTGGCTCTTAATGTTTCTCCAAAGCGGACATTTTTTCGAAATTCACATTTTTTCAAAAGGTTGACACAACATAAAATGTGTTTTTGCTTTGTATATTTGGTTGCTATCGCAAATTTGATAGCAACCAATTAATTTGTTAAACTTGGTAACCACGGTAACACGATAAGCAATAAATGTTAATTTTTTAATTATATTTATTTTTAATGTCAATAACCATAGTAACAAAACCTCTGCTCAGAATTATTTTACTGAAAAAATAATTTATAGTTTCTTTAAAATGTAAAACACCAATCAAGTCTCATCCCAGGAATGAAAAATAGAGATATGCACAGGTCAATCGAGACCGGTCCGTATCAAGCTGGGATTGATCTAGTCCAGCGGTTCTCAACTATAGAGTCGCAAATAATTTTGAATGGGCCGCTAAAAAATTACAACGTTGATATAATATTTTAATTTTGGATTGTGAAATATTTTAAAAAATAATTAATGAAACTTCTATTATAAATTATTTGATAAACAAGCTTATAATTTATCATTTCGGACTTTGGTTTTAAATAAATATATAAATACACGAAGAGTAATAGTTTCTTTTCGAGTAATAGTTTCTTTTCGTTATGATAATAATTGAAAAAATTAAGTGGGTGTGGGAAGATGAGTAGCTCCCCATTGAACTTATTTTCAAAAAGATCGCAAGAAAAATTAGGTTGATATCTTGGGTCGTCAACATACAAAGGTTAAGAACCGCAGATCTAGATCATAAAAAAAATATTTCTGGTGGATTACAGTTGGATTTTGGATCGCTGTTGTGGTGGGTTAAAAATAAAACTTTTCAAACTAATTGGTAACCTGTAAACACAGTTTGTTCATGTTTACAGAAAATAAACCAAATTTTATATTTCATGTTTTTAGTACTTTCCTTACTGTCTGAAGTCTTCATCAATAGTATAGAATAATTAATAACCAGATAATTAAAGTAGATCAGAATGGACTTTAACAAAATAAAATAACATAACAGATTTAACTTAATAAAATAAATATAGAACATGCCAGATTGAATACGTTATAAACAGTTACAGGTCTGGTTGGGTACAACTTTTAATTTAAGTTTCACGCCGGTTCGGGGTGAAAAAAAAAGGACCGTATAGGTCTCTAAATCCATAGTGTGAAGAATTTTGTCTATTAATATATCTGTTTTTTATTAATTCATATCTTTTAATGTATCTACTATATCAATTATTATATTATTTACCAATATTCTATATTGTTGGTCTTGAATACAAAGTTGGTTTGGGCACATAACAAGAAGAAGCGAAGAAGAAACCATTAGGGCAATATTAGAATGGAAACCAGAAGGGAAGAGACCTCGAGGCAGACCAAGGAAGAGATGACTTGACATAGTAGAAGAGGATCTGAAAACTGTGGGAGTAAAAGAATGGAAAGAAATTATCAAAGATCGAGAGAAATGGAGGAACATAGTGTTGGCGGCAAAAACTCTAATAGAGTTATAAACGCCAGTGATGATGATGATGAATACAAAGTATATAGGCCCTGATAACTATATGGCATAATACTGTACACACATATTCATAAAATATTATACATTTGTGCATAAGTTGTTAATTTTAAAAATTCTTGATTAACTATGATTTTCATATCATTACAATGTCCTCATTTTGGGGTAGGACTGAAGGCACCTCCTCTTTTTTAACAGCAGTCCAGTGTCTGGCTGACCATGGACTAGGACCAAGGATGGTCCATTGACATAATTAATATTTATATTTAAATATTTAAAGTTTATGTTGTCTTCATCTAAGACTTGTTTTAACTTTAGATAACATTCATAACAAAACCCACGGCATAGCAAGTAGTTACAGCAGCTGGAGAATATAAATTAATATTGAAACTAATGGAAAGACAAGATTTTTTTTCTGTTATATGGTCAAAATTTTTACCCCTCCTTTCAAAAACTTAAATGATGCCACAACACCATTACCCAGGATAATCAAGATTCTACTAAAAATATATATTCCATTTGTACTTGAATTCTGTTTCAATAAGTGTCACTTAAATATGACTCGTGAGTCGTGGAGCCGTCGAATGACGAAAAATATTGTATTTAAGGAGCACTTTTAAGGGTTGCACCTATGACATATATAACACATCGAAGTGACTGAATAATAACATAACAATGAATGATTTATATCATATTAATAGTCAACACTCCGATAGATACAGTTTACCTATATTTAGGTCCTTTATAAGTCTTTATTTAATATTTAGTTTCTGTAAAAACATGATGAGTTTTATTTAACAAATATTATGTCAATGTAATATATAATAATTATATAGGTGATCAAAAGAATTAATACTGGAATTGTATTGTTATAGTACGCATTTATTTTAACAAAAATAATTTTCGAATAATTTTATAAGTAGTAACAATATTTGAGTAAGTACAACATTTTTTCTCTCAAATTGATATGTTAAATGAAGTATTTGCATTGGTAGGTAATCCTTAAAATTTTAATAAACGGCCTAAAAATAAAATATCATTATTGTAAGAAGTTATCCAAAAAATGAAAGGGTGATTGACAGTAAAGTTTGCTGGAAGCCTTCGTGGAGGTGAACTCAGAAAGGAAATTGTTAAACCTAAACAAACAATAATATGCTACAATAATACTTCAGTATGCTTTTTGTGCTCTATTAAATTCTAAATATATAATATGTACCTATATCATCATAACAATCAATGAATATTTAAAATAATTGTTGAAACCATTACCAATAAGAAAAATTATGAAAATTATTAGAATAAATGTATTATTTTAACATTTAGATTAGGTACTCTTCAACATTACCAATAAAAATTGAAGCAATGGTAGACAATTCTAATAAAATATATCCACTAAAAGATACTATGGAAATAGTAAAAAAATATTGGAATAATTTTGTACCAAAATTTACCAATATTAATGGCAACAATAATTACTTTAAAGGGCACATAGTATATAAGCTACTTTACAGTATCCCACAAGGATTTACCCATTATATCTCCTAAGACAATCAAATTCTGTTTAATTATATTTGAAAAAAAACGATTCATATTATAATTTTATTTTATATTTTGTTGAAAACATTTTAAAAATATTTTTTTAAATTTTGAAATACTTGAAGATGGTAATTTTATATCATATATTTGTCCCAACGTTTTATTTTCATCAACTTCATGATTTTAAATAATTATTTTAGTTTCCAAAAATATTGTGTATTATTTATTTAAATATCATAGTTGATAATTTAATGTTTTGATATTTTATCTCCTCTCATTTTTGAATAGAACTTATTTAATTATTTTTTGCTCTAAAACAGGACTATGGACCATGATATTAAATTAAATACACTAATTTTCTAGAAACTAAAAAAATTGATTATTAAAAATCATATTAAAACATTAACTTTTTCAGAAACACAAAACTCTTTAAAATTGCTAATTTAATTTTTTTCGAAAATAATGTAATGAAAATTATGCCTTTTTCTTATTTTTTACCAAAACATCAAGTTTAATTTAAAATATTAATTTATTTGTGGTCCTTTAGTTACTGTGATTCTTACAAAATTTTTTTATTATGAATATAAAGTTTGATTAACTTCATTATTTCAGGAAATATCGCAAAAAACAAATTCTCGTTGAACACCTGTATAGAATTCAAAGAATTACTGATTATTTGATAACATAGTAATCCATTGAGAAAAAAACTATAAAATTACATTGCAAATAATATCAGAACATATTTAATTTAGGGTTTTTTTCGCCACTAACCTAAATTTAAAACGAAAAAAAAAATATCATTTTTAATTTAAGTCTAAACTAATTAATCCATAGAAATAGATGATATGGTACCATTATCACAGTATGACAATTCTGCCCATGAAAAGTATGCTAGATGGATAAAACTCAGATAAAATAGTGAAAATGAATTGGTGATCAACTTGGAATATAAATTCATTTTTCATTCTTGGAAAACTCATGCTGTTGTCCATAGCCCAGCCTGTTGAACACAAGTTACAGCATTGTAATAATTCAAAGAACAAAAGTATATATAATTTGTCCATGCAGATCATACACAATTCCCAACAACATAAAAAGCATTAAAATTAGAGATCAAACCAAATAGAAATATATATAAGCGTGCACTTGCACACCCTTTGAGTCATGTCTAATTAATGACATATATGGATTTTTTTGAAAAACAATTTGAATTTTGTATTTTAGCACCTGCATAATATCACAGTAATATTATTCACAGATAAAAAAAACAGTAAGAAATTTTTTAGTGAAACATTTTTTACTGAGTTAAGAATTAAATTTTAAAAAAGATCTGAGAATTGAAAAAATATTGTTATTTTACAAAAAATAATTTTAGTATCATACAACTATATAAACAAATATGAAAAAGTAATGATTAAACAATTTTTGAGATTTTATCAAGGCTTTTAAACATATTATTTATGACTTATAAGTAAGCTTGTACTAATTTTTAATTTATGTCATAAAGAATATAACAAATTATTAGAAAAAAACTTACAAAATACGAATTATTTTCAAAATTCTATATTTATCCAGTACTTGATGAAATTTCAGATTCTGGGGAAAAATGAACTGTACAAGCAAATTTAATTGAACTCAAGGCACTAAAACCATAATCTTTATTCAGTTGTTCACTTTGAATACTTAGCTATAATAGCAATTAATATTAAAAATTGAAATACTTAAATATACACCCATAATAAAATTATTCATATGAAGAAAACTGTTTTAAAAATTACTACAATTAGTGATATTTGTATGAATTTTTTTAAGTACAATAGCAAATACATTGTTATGCAGGGCTTGTATATAAACAATTTAAAATTATTTCCTTATTTTCACAAATATGTGCCAATTAAAAAATACAAAATTAGCATACTTATAATATTTCATTTTGTATGTAATAAAAAATAAAATTATTTGCAAATATAATTAATATAACACACTTTATGCCTGTGCTTTAAAATTAACAATAATTTAAATATTTAGTTAGTGCAATAATACTGATAAAATTTAAATAGTTAACAAATTAATAATAGGATACACAAATAACAATAAAAGTTTAATTTTTAATTTTCATTCAAATTTAGTATTCGACCAAAAAATAAAAGTTCATTGTTTTGACCCAAAATAGAGAAGATGAACGGACAGTTTGCAAAAAAGTCAACTTCATCTAAATCATTGGGTAACATCAAACACCGGGTCATAAAAGTCATTCCTAATAACAAAATTACAATATTAGAACAACACTAACATATTGCCTAACTCAAATTATATATAATATTAAATACAAGTCACATAAAATTTTTATCTTTTAAAAAAATTTTTTAACAAGTATATTTAACAATATAAATAAAAAAAATTTTAAAATACTTTTCACTGGGTGGTTACAGATCTTCTTTAATTAAGTTAGTAACTAATGAATCAATTTTGGTCATTCGACCTACAAAAATTAGCCTACCGTTTTTAGTACATACAAAAAAAATAAATGGATGATTAATAACAAAATCTTTATGTTCATTCACTTTTAAACATCTTTTCAAACGTACTGGCATACCTGGTAATAAGTAATTATTTAAATAAGTTTTTTTTGTTGGACAATATAAAACAAATAGGCCAAAACCAGATAAAAATATTAATATCATTAATAATACTATGAATTAATAAATGAAGAAAAAATAAGAAAATTTTTTTTTGGATAGCAGAATAATTTTAATCTAGAAATGCATATGTTAAATACATAGAATGATATTTGTCATCCTTAACTAATTTTTTATAAAGTGCTACTAATACTTTGGTGTATTGCATAAAAAAAAAAAAAAAAACAGATAATAAAAACAAAAGTGTGTACTTCGCTCGTCGGGGTGTTCTTCAAACGTCAAGTGGGATTCATATTAAATTTTCAAGTAATTATACAAATAACAAAAATTGTATTACATAAAAACTAACAAAAAATGAGAAATTTCTGAAATTTTAAAAATGCCGAACTTAACTCAAAATAGAATCAAATCTTTTTGAAATTTTTATGAAATTTTCTCATAACTATTTTTAGTGGATGGTGAAAATTTCAAGTCTCTAGCTGCATTATTTTAGAAGTTATGTTAAAAAGTAATTTTAAATTTTACGGAAATTTTGGTAATTACGTATTTTGCCGTTTTTTGTCAATTTTTCAACAGTTTTTCCCTGTTTTTTGAAAAATTATTGAGAAATTGGAAAAATGACTTCTCTAAAGTACCATCTGGGTACAATTCCGGTTCTATAGAGATACTAATCGAAACTTTTGGACAAGGATTTCTATACGAAAAAGTGTTTCCAGAAAGAGAAAAAAAAAATAAACATCATTTTAAAAACATGAGCTTCTTCACTTCGTTCAGAATCTAAAAATTAATTAAGATATTAAAAAACAATGTTATTCAGATTAATATGTGAAAACATTATTGTGAGTATGATAAATTACAAATTCTTTTAAATTTATGATTACCTATAAAGAAAGTAAATAAACAATCAGAATATACTATAGCAGTATAGCCTAAACAATCATGATTACCAACTGTGAATTAAAGATATACAGAGAAATTTCAGGAATAAAATAACTTACTAATTTCAACATAAAAGAAAAAATAAACTTTTAACAGTAAATTATTAAATCTTCATAATAAAAATAATTTTTCAATTAGAATATTATCTATTTTTCTAATAGTAAAATGTCATGTGAAGAATTGAAATATTATTTCTCTATATTTAATTATTGGTATAAATGTAAGAAAAAAGTAATTTATGTGAAACATAATAAACAATAAAAAATAACAGCATTATGATTTGAAATTAGTGTTAAGAATTAATTATTAATTTATTTATATTTTTAACTAGAAAGATTTTTTAAACAATATTATATAATTCAGATTTCAAAATGTATGATGATAGTTGAAGGATTTTACAATTGTCATAGTTTCAAATTAATATGGTGCAAAGCATTAGAAAAAGCAATAATTAAAAATTTTATACATTATTGGTTAATAAGTTTGATACCAATTAATAATAATTAACTCAAATTATAACCTATACTATATAAATATAAAACTAAGATATACAATTATTTTTATAAGTCATAATTTTATTTAGACAGCAAATTAAACATGATTTCATGAAGTATCTAGTTAAAAATGCAAAGAACAGATAGAAATGATTAGTATTGTATTACATAAATAAATAATGCTTCATTTTTTTAGTAAAATAATAAATGTTAACAAACACCAATAGAAAATTATATATTGAATTACCTGTAGCTGCTGCAGCCTCCGTTCCTTGTTCATCAACATCAATATATGCTTTATGCAAAACCTTACTTACACGCACATTTTCACCCTCAACCATATTAGAAAAGTTTGCATCTTTTGTGAACATTGTTGGACATCCAAGCTACAATAGAATTATTTTATTTGTTAGCCAGCCATTAAATATATTTTTTAATAAATACTTACATTTGTTAATGTTTCTTTTAGTTCCAGCGAGTGTTCTATTTTAAAACGAGGTAATTTGACAGTCACATCATATTCTCTCATTTTGTTTGTGATCTCTTGCAAATTAATTTTGGACAAATTATTCTCAAGGTTTTTCAAACCATCTTTAGCATCAGGTAATAAAATAATCATTGAATAAGCATGACCCTAAAAAGAAAATACTTACATTAAATTGCTACTTTTATATATTTTCTAAGATATATTAAAATATAAGACATTTAAAACAAAATTACCTTATAAGGCAACCGAAGAGCACCAAATTTTAATTGGTCATCATGATAATAGTTTAAGTTCTTTTTCAGGGACATCATTTTTACTGTTACTTGATTGTTAGGAGTCAAATAAAAAGGCTCATCTACTGCATCATCAAATTCCTTTGCCCAGCCACACTTGAAATGTACAGCATTAGCTAATACTAAAGCAGTGGATTTATCGATGGAGCCTGTAAACCAAAACATCAATTAAATATAATTTAAATATTCACATAGAATACACATTAAATATTGTTTACATTAGTAACTTTTCATTAATTATAATTATAATCATTTAAAATTAAAAATATAAATATTTCGTAACCTTGTGGAAATAAATTATTTATTTTGTTATTAGTTTTATTTAAAACCCAATTGTTTAAAAACTGGCGTTGTGTTTCTGGGTCATTCTTGAAATTCAATTTATCCATAGAAGATTTTAAGTAGTTTCTGGACTTTTCCACAAAACTTTCTTTAAGATTAAAAGATGAATCAACAAACATTCCTGTTGCCAATTTTAAATTATCATTGTCAGCCTAAAATAATAATATAAGTATTAATTTTATGAATTTATGTATAAGTCATTCAATGTATATCCTTTATATTTTGTATTAGAAAAATTAAACAGTTTTTTTTTTTTTTTTTTAATGAAAATATTTTAATTGTATAATACAGAAATTTCCAAACTGTGGATCATGACTCAATAGCGGGTTGCTGATACATTTTTAGTGAATAGGGTTAAACTTTAATGAGTAAAAATATTTATGTATATATATTTTTTTAAATTAAAATGCATTCTCTGTAAAACAATTAATATTAATAACTGCACAAATTTTGACAAAAAATACTCGTAAACTATCTTTTTTTAGTCATAATTATATGAAAATTTAAACAGAAATAGACAATTTTTGAAAATGTGAAAAAAATGTGTGGATATTCTTCTATTTTTTTCCTTTACATATTAGGTAAAAAAAAAGTTAAGTCAAGTGACGTAAATTTAAACAAAGATTAGTAAAATACCAACAGTAAAAAAGTAAAGTAAACTATAGACAAGAAAGTCAGACATACTTTTTTTCAAATACTTCTTTTTCTCATCAATATTTTATTATTTTTAGTAAAATCATCTTTTTTCCTTTTCTTTATATATATTTATATATATATTGAATAAGAAAAAGTATAGTTAAGTTAATTTAAAACAAAGATAAGTAAAATGCCAATAGTAAAAAACTAAAGTAATGTATAGACAAGAAAGTCAGACATACTTTGCACCATGGGTATTATTTGCTCCTCGAGTCATATACTCTTGGTGGGTGTGTTGAAAATGATGTCTATTATTATTCTTTATATTATTAACACATTTTGCTCAAAATTGTATAATTGAAGAAATGATTTATCGTTTCTTTAAAATTCAACACATCCATCAAGTATCTGACCTAAGGAACGAAAAATATCCAAAGTACGAAGTATGTCTGGCTTTATTATAAATTTTTTTAATAAAAAAATATATATATTATAAAGTTTGTTATAATAACAATAATATTTATTTTTCACTAGGCCAGTTGTATACTATTAACTGAAAAAATTTTAAAAAATAATTTTGAAAAGAAAATATAAGAAAAAAATATTTCTAAAATTTTTTTTTCACATTTTCAAAATTTTTTAGCACCAATACATTTCTTATATGTATTACTATCTTTATTTTAAAATACATGAAATCTGGATAAAAAAAAAAAATAGTTCTTTTTTGTCAAATTTTTCCCAAATTTTGAGAAAATTATTTAGTATATCAAAAAATGACTCTTAGAAGTACTATCAAGAGGCAAATTGGTAAATTATGATTCAAAAAATTGCTGGTAGAAACCTTTTAGGCAAGTATTTCTGTATGGAAAATTGTTTACAAGAAAAAAAACAAATAAAAAATAAAAATAAACATTACTGTAAAAACACTAACTTCTTTGCTTTACTCAGAATCTAAAATCATTTGATAAAAATTATAATATGAAATACTGTTTTTTATTCTGTAATTTTTTTTTTTTTGTTGATCAACAAGCAAAAAAACAAAAAGGACTAGTGGGTCATTAAAATAAAATAAATTTCCAAAATGTGCCATACCATAAGAAGTATGTGAACCTCTGATCTGATAAACAAAAATTTTAAATTGTCTTTGGTAAGCAAAGATTGTCAATATAAATAATTTAAATAAAATCTGCATATATTGAACTATATGACATCTTAAAGGATTATATGTTTAAATTACATCAAATAATTTTGTATTTTACATCTATAAAAGATAGATTAAAAAAAATAGATAAAAGAGTTCATTGAAGTTACATTAGAGAAATGATTTTTTAATACAATATAAAATAATATACTTGTATGTCAATTTAATATAAAATATTCACTGTCAAATCTTCCAATAAATTCTTGTATGCTTCCAGAGAATGAGTAGTTTTGTTTAAATGTATTGTGGCAATCATTTCATCAAATGTTTTTGAAGCTGCTCCAACACTAGCCATGAACATAATTACATGAATACTGAATGGAGAATAGAAAATGTTTCCAGTTGCATTTTGAGCCAGTTCCTATAAATATTTGACAACTAATTAAGTCACAATAAAATCATAAAGTATACATTTAATTAAAAATAACAAATTTATACCGTATACAATGACAGTGAAAAATCATGATTTGCTAAGCTTAAAGCTTCCATGTTTTTTGGATCTGAAAATAAAATAAAAATTAATAAAGTTTTACACATCACCTAATTAGGAGCATTTATTTAATTTGCCTTACTTTTATTGAATGAAAGTTTAATTATGTATTTAATTGTTATGGGTACATTATAGATAGTTTGTAAATAAATTCAATGAATTAAAGAGCTCATAAGAAATTATTTCATGATAGTTAACTTTATATATTTTCTTCACAGTTTTAGTGGTTATACCCAGAGTTAAACCTATCAATATTTACACTTTTGAATGCAATAAGGTAATAAGTTCATACAATTTTTATTATTTTTATGTAATTTTATGTTAATACAAACTCAATAAACAAGTTAACAATAATAAAATAATTATATAAATTACTGATAGGTATCAGGTTAACTTGAAATAATAAGTAGGTATGACCTTCAACAAATAGTATAATAATGAGGTATTTTTAATTGAAATATTAATGATCAATATAATATAAGGACAGACTTTAATAGGCAAATATAATAATATATAGGTTCTATAAGTATTCCCTGTACATAAAATATTATGTGTGCCCTCTATATTTTATGGTGATAATATCAAAATTAAAAATTTTAAAAAGGCAAGCACAAACAGATATATTTACAGAATGCATACCTCAACAGATGGAAAAATAGATACTCAACAGTTATTTTGTGTAGTTTTATTTCTAAATATTAGTCAAAATATTACTAAAAAAAAAAAGATTTCATAAGATAAGAATATTATAAAACAAAAATATGTGTACACTCACCATCCAATTTAGGGTGCTCCCAATAAAATGACAATTAGGAATTTATTTTTTACATATAAGTTTAACTTAAATGACACTCAAGACTATTACTACAGTATTTTTGGACAGCAGGGGCATGGACACAAAGTGAGTATGAATGGGAACAAGGCAACAGCAATCGATGGATATGGAAGAAGTTATACTTTTTATATTAATAACTGCAAACAGCCAGTGATTAGAATACAAAGAGTATGTACTATCACCTTAATGTAATTACTGGTTTATCCCACTTTTTCGCTCATGTACACACATAAGCTTATAAAATTTCTAAGATTCTCGGAACTAGACTCATCATAATGATGATGGGCAACTCCCTATTGATCTGCATAACTAACAACATAATTTTATCTAATTGTTGTACACAAGAACCACTAACCATCACTCATATTTGAAGTTTCCTTGGACTTTGAATAGCTCAGTTGGCACAGGTCACGAGCTGTGAACCGTTATCCACAATGCGTGCGGTAATTAAAACCGTGTCACGACTCCTGAGGTATACAGAGCAGCTGCAGCAACTAAAAGTAAAATGTAAAAATTTAGAATAAACTTAATTTGAGGATCATTTTGGTCAGCATTTATCGGACTCAAAGACCAAGTACAAGAAATTCATTTCATGATCCAACCAAAAATGTATAAACCACAAATATAATACGAAATAATTATTAATAATTTTGTTTTTTTAATAATCGTTTCATTCATCTGTGTTATAGACTAAATATTCGTTTATGGACTTTTTATTTACTTTTATACAATGTACGAATTATGATGTACTGTATCACGTATTGGTAGTATTCAAAATTCTTGTCTAGACACCGTTTTATTTTAACACTTTTTGGCTTTTGCTACAACAAAAAGGACTACAATCGTATGACGATGATAATGAACTGATGTGTCAGTCGTCAGTGACACAAAAAACTTATGGAAAAAAGATAAGTACTCCACCGTGACTATAAAAAATTATATTATGTTTTATCTATCTATGTACATTGTACAATTACAATACGCCCATTAACATTAGAGTATTAATTTTTACGCCCAACTTTGAACACAGCCATACACTAAACACTTACAAACTGTAGGTGATTATACCACAGGACACAAAATATATTCAGTGATAGTGCTCTATGTTAATATTCCATGCAATCGATGGCTGCAAAGTAATTGATAAGGGAAAGGAGCTACCCCAAGGATCGAAAATAACTAATTTTCCTACAGTGACTTGAAAACACTTAAACACCCTCTTCCGCACTGAAATATTTTGGATTTTGTATGGTTATTACATTTCAATGATATATTACAGGTACTTAAATGAGTCCAGTATAATATTACATGTTTGTAGACACTAGACCGCCAGCTAAAGAAAAATAAATATTTAATATTAAAATAATTAATTTTAATTTAATTAAAACAAATAAAGCTGTTTTAATTAAAATAAAAAAAAATAAGACCATATATAACACTTCGCACCTAGGAATGTTGTTTTCTCATCGGGTGGAATACTCTTAGTTTGTATGTTGCATTTTAAAGAAACGGTAAATCATTTCTTCAATAAAACGATTCTGAACGGATCTTCAGTTATTATACAATAATGGTAACTGACAATATATCCGATGATGTATTGGGGCGTATAGGCCTAGAGGGAAAAAGGGTTTTTCCCTGTGGGCCCGTGAACTAATCTACGCTTTTAGACTGCATACCAACAATAAAACGAAATTTTTTTTCTTTATTGATGACGCTATTTACATTTAGAATAAAAATGTATTTGTTGACGTCGTTTTTATCTTATCTGTGGTTTTAATAACATAGTACTAAAATGAAAAATAATCATTGAAACACTAAATTCATCGCTCCTGCGCCAGAATCTAAAAAAATCATCATTGAGGTGTAATAATAAATTTAAACGTATGTTTAAAAAAAAATGCATTAAACCAATCTCTTCAAAATATTGATAGAGTGAATAAAATGTAGTGAAACGTCATTCCAGATTTAAAAATCAAAATAAAAAATTGTTTTAACAGAAAAACTTCATTATTTTGGCGAGTAAGAAAATAATAATTAGTTTCGTAAAACGTTGAATGAGCATAGAAAATAAAGAATTGAGACAACCATTATGAAACTTAAAATATAAATAAAATATATTATATGAGGACATGAGGTGTAAGGACTATAGTAAAAATAAATATATGTTTAACAATTTTAAAGCTGTGTTAAATAATAATTTTCAAAAAACTTTCTAATAGCTGTATATTTAGCTCAATAGGAGACAAATTTTTTTAAAAAAGATTTATGAATTCTGCACATAATAATTATTAATTTATTCAGAGAAAATTTAAAATTTCTTTTAAAGGGCCAAACGAAACTTTTCGACAGCTAGCTTTGACTATCCAAAAATGTGATACCTAACCGATGTATGAAAAAAAGACACTATTGTCATGATTATAGTAAAACCAATACAATTTACTATCACTTGTGTTTCAAATAATATGTTTACCCGAATTATGGACTATACATGTAAAAAAAAAAATACAGTTTAAAGTGTGATGTGGCCACAGATATATATAGATACTATATTATAGTATTTATATATATTTGTGGATGTGGCACAGTTCACTGGATAAGATATTCCACCAAGTATCATTGACGCTTAGATAAGTACTTATTCTGTAACAAACATAGACCTTATACTAGTATAAGGTCTATGGTAACATTGGTAACAAATAACATTAATAATTTGATTAACAGTATTAATAAACTTTAAATGTTCTTGTTATAAGTTTGGTATTGACTTTGATCAATGTGTTGTAAATATGAAAATGTAAATACTATGTATGAGTAAGCTTGTGTAATTGACTTATCAACTTTTGCCATCATATTGTGTTTTATCAAATAATGACTCATCAGTCATCAGTAAAATAAATGATCCCACCCTATAAATGTCATTTATAATGACCAGAGACATATCATATTTTGCCACAATATAAAATATACGATTTCCTAACTATTTACATGATAATCCGAAAATGGACATGTCAGCTTCTGCACACTCTATCGTAACAATTTTATAAAAAATCAGTAATTAATAAAATTATTTTTAAGCACGCGGAGTATGTGGAAGCAAATTATTTTCACGAATGATGAAATCGAATTTGAATGCTTTGATTATTTTGTTATTATATAACTAATTTTTAAAAACTTTATAATTTGATCCATTTTAAATTAAATATATAAAAACTGTGTAAATATTTGATATTTTTCGTTTTTTAAACTTTTTTTATTATCGTTTGCGTTTCAGTGACAAATCTTGAAATCAATATTTGACCCACTTCCTTATTATATCTACTACCATTACTCTATGACAGTGGTTTTCAACTTTTTGAAGTCTACGCAGCTCTTCTGATGTAGTAAAAAAAAAAAAAATTGGCTCCCTTGCGAATCATAACAATAAAAATTAGAATAAACAAATTTACATAATTTAACCCAATTATAAAACTGTCTTACTTGTGGAAATTATGTCTTTTTATAAAGGAAGACCTCATTTCCAAATATTTTTCGTTCAAGAAGAAAATAATGAATTCTTTTTTAAGTTCAAATTCTCTTCTCAACACATTTCGATGTAAAAGCCAACGGGAGTTTCAATTGTACAAAAAAAGTGGTTTGTCCAATTC
Organism: Stegophylla sp. TES_Ste_2020; assembly: GCA_025469315.1. NCBI lineage: Eukaryota > Metazoa > Arthropoda > Insecta > Hemiptera > Aphididae > Stegophylla > Stegophylla sp. TES_Ste_2020. Next base: position 36,137 of record JAIPRM010000303.1, on the reverse strand, counting down.
CTAAGTCTTCACATATTCTTTCTAAACACTTGACTTTAGAAGTCAAGCTTTAATGAAGTTCACTATTTTAATAACGAACAGTAAGACTTCATCATGACTTGGACTAACCGTTTTAGAAACGTGGACTCCCTTGATAATAACCGACGATGCCCCTGGGAGGTACAGGTTGAAAACCACTTCTATGGCACAGATATGTAATCCGGTCACAACACAATAATCACAAATTAGGTTTTTAACCCCTGCAATTGTATTACTTGTATTAGCCATTAAAGCCATTAGGAGGAGGTCATTCGGGAGGTTAAACATTATTTACCTTTACGTTGCTAAGAGCTAAAGATGCCAACAATGCAATTTTCAGTTTAGAGTTGTTATTTCCTCCGTGACAAAATAAATAGATTATTAATGTGTAGGTAGATATATTTAGTTGATCTAAATAATTATGATGAGTGATGTAATGGTTATAATTGATTACTAGATGCATTTTATGTGATGGCAACGGTGCAGAAGTCCTTAAATGTTTAAGTTGTAGATGAAATCCAATACCATCCACTCTACGTCTCTACCCAGTAGTGCAACTTTAATTTTTAATAAAGGAGACGACATTTTTGATCATATTATATCATATAACTGAAAAAAAAAGTTCACAAACTAATTTTCAGTTTCATTTTATCTCAATACAGCCAAAATTCATTTCATGTTTTGTTGCAATATTTTATATACAACATGGCAATAACATTTTTTGCTATATAAACCAGTGGGGCTTCGTCCCCACAACCCTTCATTAATGTATCTTCTTATAGCTATTATTAATTTTAATTACATTGAGTAGGTTTTTTATTGACAAACTTAAAAAATTCGGACATACTTCGCACCATGGATTATTCTAATAATTTATTTTGGAGCGGATAAAGAAAAAATAATTATTTAAAATTATTATTAAAATACTTATCTATGAGCGGAGAACACCCGACAAGAGAAGTACACTTTTTTAAATGTTATCACTTATCACTCTAACATGAATGTTATCAACTTGTGCCTTGTTATTTGTTTTTGAGTTTTCTTTCTACTTCGTAACTTATGATTTGTAATTTAAATAATTCATAATTTAATAAGTATTTACTGCGGTCTTCGAGATATTTTCTTTGACCATACAAGTAACTATATTATATTGTGTTACAGTTAATTTTGTTTATACTTGATTGATGAACGATATGGACAAAAAAAAATTAATCTCACTACAGCCTTTTGAACTGCATAAAAATTTACTAGACAAATATCTAGAATATTGCAAGTTGATTGATTTAAAAAAGTATGTTTATTCTTTTACTTGCTAAATTATTTTGTTGTTAAAACAATACAATAATATTAAATGGTTTTAGACGTGAAAAACGTGATATTGACGTAATACATGAAAACCATAAATTTGTCTGGGACGATGACGATGAAGCTGTCACTTGGGAACAAAAACTGGCAAAAAAGTATTATGACAAATTGTTTAAAGAGTATTGTATTTGTGACTTGAGTTTATACAAAATGTCTAAAGTAAGTAAACTCATTTGTGAACCTAACTAATTTGTGTGTTTATCAGTAAATAATATTTAATTATAAATAGGCATCTACCTATTATGTATTTTGTAGCTAGCAATGCGTTGGCAAACTGAAATGGAAATGGTTAGTGGCAAAGGACAATTCATTTGTGGAAATAAAATTTGTAATGAAGATAAACATTTACGAACATGGGAAGTAAATTTTGGTTACATGGAACATGGACAAAAAAAAAATACTCTTGTCAAATTAAGTATGGTTTGCAATATCCACAATGTTTCATGTTTCTAAAATAATTAAAAATTGTTTAGGGTTATGCGCCGAATGTTCAAGTAAATTGAACTATAAACATAAAAAGAAAGAAATCAAACGTAAAACTCACAAATCGAAAAAGCATAAATTCAAACATTCAAAAGGTCAAGAAACACTTGATACCCAGATTACTTCTAATTCCCAGGATGTTTCATCACTTACTTCTAAAACGGCTGTTGAAGATAATGTTTGGAGTGAACAATTACAAATAGAAGATGATAAACCTAGAGAAGATGATTTTGAAGATTATTTAGAACAACTGCTTTTTTAAATACAATTATTTATTTAAATGGTAATTTGTTACTTATTTCTAACCTATATTATTTTGAACACTTTCTATTAAACTATTTTAAACAAAATAACAGGAACAAAATTAAATGTGTACAAAGAGTAATTTTCTAAACAATAATTACAATATCATTACAATATTTGATTTAACGTTCTTCTCCATGTAGAAATAAATTATCTTTTGCACAAGTATCTTCTTGATTTAATATGTTACGTACAGTGCTCTTCTTTTTTTTTCCTGTGAATACCCGTGCGATTTGAATAAATTTTTTTCTGGAAGCTATATTTATTTAACAGACACTTCATTTAGTATTTATTATTCATATTAGAATTTTTTTTTATTATTATTATTATTATTATATAATTTAAACTTGTTATTTTTATTATTTTTGTTATTATTTTACTTGTATTTTGTCTCAAAATAAATTTAATCGATGAAACATGATTGAGCATAAACCATTTTCGCTACTCCAGCATTTCCCAAACTTTTTCTTTGCCCTACTCTTTCGAGGTAATAAAAATGTTCTCGGACCCCTTAATAAAAATTTTAATTAAAAACAATAATAATATCGGTTGTTTGACTAACGTGATAGGTTTGTCTCTAATTTTAATTGCTTTTCAACGATAACTATTTCGATAGTATATTTATTATCAACAGTATTTTCTATGTAATATGAATATTACATCAGTATTTTCGTTATTATAGATAGTTATTATAGGTACTTTGCATATTTTTAATTTACGTTTGCGGACCCCCTCTGGTATATGTGCGAACCCCTAAGGGTCCACGGAACCCAATTTGGGAAACGCTGAGCTACACGATTGAGGATAAAATATTTTAAACAATATTTGCCACATTTTTTGTGCACGTAATTAAACAAACTAATATTTATTAGGTTTTTTCTTACATACACTCACATGCAATTGTCATGTATATCTTATGTGTGTGATATTATCAATTAATAAATTGAATCCGCAATAAAAGTTCTATTGAAATGACCACAATATTAGTTTTATGTGTATTACTGATGATTATAAAGGCATCTAAACATTTTTATAAAAGTATAAAAAGCTTCTTTTTTCAAGTTTGAAGTAAAAGATGGATCTGTCCAGATAATTATGTTAGTAAAAGGAAAAGTGTGTTAACTATATTAAAAAAAAAAGATAACTATCTAAGGTGAATATACTGCCGCAACAAATGTAATGTTAAAATATTCTATAAAAAACAAATGTAAAATTACTGATAAAGCTTCAGGACAAATCACGTTCAAATTTCAATGGAAAAAAATAATTAACTTTGTGAACAATTTGCAAAAGAAAATCAGAAGAATCTGGATGCACATTGTCAATAAAAATCATTTGAAACCAACTTTTCAAGTTAACTTAGGAAATAGAAAGTATATATTTAAAATGAATATGACAATGCTGGTATGTTTTTAATAAATTTTAGATTCTGAGCAAAGTGAAGAAGCTAGTGATTTTACAGTGATGTTTATTGAGGTAATTTTTCAATTTTCTGTTGGTGAAAACTACGCAAAATGTAACAAAAAAGATTTAGAAACTTTTTTTTTTTAATCCAAACTTATGAAAATTGAAACATATGTAGACAATAAAATGAGAAATATTTTGGCACATGAAAATTTTCAAAATGTGAATAAAAAATGTTGAAATTTCTTTTCTAACTCTTTTTTTTATTTACTTATTATTTTAAACGCTATTTTGTACAGAAATAGTTGTCCAAAAGTTTGGACCAGCAGCTGAACATACTTCGCACCACGGGTATTCTTACGCTCCTAGGGTTAGATACTCTTGATGGGTGTATAGTAAATTACGACTACTATTGTTTTTAATATTATTAACTTCTTTTGCTCAAGATTGTATTATTGAAGAAGTGATTTATCGTTTCTTTAAAATTCAACATACCCACCAAGAGTATCTGATCCGATGAGGAAAGAATACCCGTGGTGCAAATTATGTCCAACTTACTTGTCTATTCTTTACTTTTTTCTATTGATATGCAAACATTTTCAGTCAATTGTGTTGTTAAATTGGTGTTTTATGCTCAATTGTGTTATACTCAATTTATTACTCTAACCCAGAGATCACCAACTAGTTTTTATTTTTAATTGTTTTTTTTTTCAGTCATTAATAAATAAACATTTTTTTTAAATTTGTTTTTATTATTTTTATTTAACTGAAAAAATAATATGACACTGCTTAATTTATAATTTTTATTGACAAATAGTAAATTTTTTCAGCTAAATTAACATTTTGAACCACTACATTTTTTAAATAAAGTCTATCAGCTAAGATAGAAATATGAATAGATGTTATTCACCTTCATTTATTTACTTAAGGAAAATTAAGTTATAGTTCAATTTGAAAAGTTAAATTTTTTAGTTTTTATAATTTTAAAAATATTTTTAGTTAAATTGGTGTAACAAATTTTCTTTATCTAAACCAAAAAATAAAATCTTTTTTGATCATTATATTAAAATGGAAAAACTATAATATAATAATTTATGTCAGTATCTGTGTCCGTAAAAAATGTATCTGTAATCTGCCAGTTGGTGACCTCTGCTCTAATGACCTGATCATTCTTTTTTCATACCTTTTCCCATGTTTTTCAGCCTTTCTTTAAACGCTGCATCTTCATCACCTGATGTATTATTTGCAATGAAAAATTGTTGTTCTTCCATAGGACTATCTGTTAAAATGCAACATGCAATATTGCCATAGAATACAATTATTTTAAAATAGTTTATTAATACATTTTAAAATATGTGTGTATAATCAAAAAAAAAAAAAATATTGTACATTTTAGATTTTACATGCCTTTCTCTAGAGTGGAGAGAAAATGTTCGTTTTTACGTAGTTGTATGAGAAATTCCTCATTTTGTAATAGAATTGCTATTTGCTCATCATTGAGTTCACTCTCTGAAAACTGTTTTAATAAATGACAATGTGTAACAGTTTTGTATCCAAGTAAAAGTTTACTTGTGAATTGCAGTTCATAGTTAGCCTGAGAAAATCATTAGGTAAAGGCCCCAGGATGGGTGGGTTCCAACGCTTTGAACATATTTGCTTGTCTTTTTTACTGAGGTTGTGCAAAACGTCTGGTAACCTAAATTTAATCGCGAGTTAATTATTTTTAATATTACGAAAAATACCAATATCCAGAAAAATTTACATTGGGTCAAAAAATGTTTGCTGTGGTTTGGTGTCAGGCAGACCGCCATCATCGCACGACATTGAACCACTCGGTTCAAAATCTGTTCGACAGTCGTTGCTCATTGTCAGTAATTGGTCCACCGTTTGGTCTACACTCCCCTTATTAGATCGCAAAACAGCTTCGATCACGTCGTTATCTAATGTGGGAAACATTATCTTGAAGTCGTTCATTGCTTCCCTGAAGTCTAGACCAACAACTGGTAATGAATCGGCAGAAGATTCTGCACCGTTAATTGTTGCCATATTTTATAGGCTCCTTTAAAAGAAAATAAGCCCAAAAACGTACTAGACTATCAAATAATTAAATGCACGTGGTAAAATATTAAAATTTTAACTAGCGAATTTTAATTGTGAAAACCAAAAACGTTTAATACTACTATTTTACCATTTTTCTTAAATTATATTATTTTGAATAATATACTCTCTACGTTTATACATTTCACTATAGACCTAATCATAGTAATAACAATGTTGCATAGTTATAATAATATGTACACTGGAATGTACAACAAATAAATTAAATAAATAGACATAAAACGAGACAGGTAATATTATTATTAACATACGCGAACATGTCAGGGGAGTATAAAAATCAATAATGCTCAGTGCTGACCCTTTTCTCGGCAAAATATTTTTAAGGTTACCATTTTTTGGAATGTACTTGCGAAGAAGAATACATACAAGTAGCGATTATTATCTATGTTTTGTATGACAATTTCTTCTGAGCAAAACTTCCGCAATTATAAATATATTTATTAGGAAAGATCGCTTAACCATTTGCTAAATCATTTGTGATAGAAAGAGGGGAATATGCTGGTAAAATAGGGTGGCCATGTACAGAAGAAAAAACGAAACATTGTCTTTTTTCTCTTCCGCGAGTAAAAAACTTATAGATTCAAAGCAATATAATCTATTGGTTTCTCTAATGACTATATTGTATACTTGCATTTTATGTCTTTGAAATTATTATGAAATGTTTTCGTGACCATTTTTAGTAGTTGGTGAAAGTTTCAAGTCCCTAGCTGCATTATTTTACGGAAATTCTGGTAATTTCATATTTTGCCGTTTATTGTCAATTTTTTGACAGATTTTCCCCGTTTTTGGAAAAAGTATTGAGAAATTGGAAAAATGACCTCTTTAAAGTACCATAGGGGTATGGTATGATTCTGGTTCTATAGAGATACTGATCGAAACTTTTGGATAAGTATTTCTTTACGAAAAAGTGTTCACAGAAAGAGAAAAAATAAATAAACATCATTGTAAAAACATAAGCTTCTTCATTCCCTTCAGAATCTAAAAATAATTTTTTTTCATAATTATACTTTTAAATACATATTAACAATAAAAATAATTGCATATTTGGGTTTTTTTAATGCATATATATGCATATATTTCATTGTTTTTTAGAGCATAAAATTCTGAGCCCTGCTATTGATATTACAATGATGTTTATTTTTTTACCCCTTTCTGTGAACATTTTTTTATATCTGGTCGATCGTGGACGATTTCAAAATCAATCTTGTTAGAAATTTTTTTGTAGTCAATTTTATCAAATATCCACCGCTGAGAAAATTCGATATATTTATTATTATTGAAAGTATGGAAAGTCGATATTCAAAAGAAAAATTTGTTCTTAGTAGATTTCTGCCAAAAAAAGTTTGACCGTCCCTGTTATATGTTGATTTATGATAATTAGAGACACTTTATTTTATTTTATTTTACTATCATGTTTATATTTTATTACAATATGAAATTAATTATGGAGTATTCACTAGGTGTTTGTAAATATATGAAAATCGATTTGTTAAAATCGCTTGTTTTTTCGAACTCACTGGGGGCTGTCGATATTTATAAATAATCTTATCCACTTAAGGAGCAGTCGGCTGGCTAATTCCTACTACACTAACCGGTCTTGCAAACCGGGTCCAATATATAAATAAAGTTTCCTAAGTTAGTTTTTACAGGTCATAGGAACTTATAACCTGCGTTCAAGAATTAACAATAACACAACACGTATTTAATTGACGTAATATAAATATAATAATTAAATTATAATAATAAATAATATTAATAATAAATAAATAATACAGACAGATCACCTGATTAACGCTGCCTTGGAGGGTATTATCCACAGAACACAGGTGCAGGTGATCGCTGATTGACGTAGTTATTGAAATTATAAAAAAACGCACTTAGCGGATAGAAATTTAATTACTCGGGCCGGGAGTACGAATTTGACTCGCAGCACGATAGGGATGTTCGCTACGGGAGTGGCGAAAATCTACTCTACGACTGTGTGTGTGTGTGTGTGACAATAATAAATGTACTACTCCTGCTCGTGTGTTCTGTGTACCTAAGCAATTTAAATCTGAGCGCCAAATGAGGAGTCAGTAGACTGTAATCGTTACAGTTATATGTAACAAAATAATTTTTAGTTCAACATTTAAGTTCAATTCTTCAAAATTGATAACTATCATTGTGTATTAGTCGAAGCTCCATTAATAATCGTTTTATTGAAGAAACGAGTCATCGTTTCTTTGAAATTCAGCACACCCGACAAGAGTATCCCACCATACGTGCGAAGAACACCTAGCCGAGCGAAGTACGCTTTTCTATATACACTTTTCGTATAAATCTACTTCTCCTCCAAAAGAAACTTTACCAGTTTCGATCAGCAACTTTTTGAAACCGAATTTGCCTCTAGTTGGTACTTTAAAGAGGTCATTTTCCGAATTTCTCAATTCTTCATTTTTTTTTTTTTTTTTGAAAAAACTACTAAATTTGACAAACAAGACTCATTTTTAGATTCAAACTAACCTAACCTAACCTAACTTCTAAAATAATGCAGCTAGAGACTTGAAACTCACCAACTACTAAAAACGATCCTGATAACATTACTTAACAATTTCAAAAATATTTGATCGATTTTGAGTTAAGTACAGTATTTTCAAAATTTCGGAAATTTCTCATTTTTTGTTAGTTATTATGTAATACAATTTTTGATTTTTGATATTAAGACTTGAAAATTTAATATGATCTCACTGACATATATGTCTAATTGACCTGAAAAGATCTCGAAAATCGTAATTCAACTTTTTTTTTTATAACCGTTTGAAGTTAGAATTTCGACGAAATTTGTTAATTTAACCTAAAATTACGCACTTAACGTACTTAAAATTAAAATTGGCTCTACCAATTGTTTTGAAACTTGGTGTCCAGATAGAGAATTTCATCGCGAATAATTTGGAACATTAAAATTTCTTACTGACGAATAATTAAAACATTTTACAAGGGTTTATCAATGGCATTACTGATCGATACTTTTGGACAAGTATTTCTATAAGAAAAAGTATTTCCAGAAAGAGAAATAAATAAATAAAAAATAAACATCATTGTAAAAACATAAGCTTTTAGGCTTTACTCAGAATCTAAAAATATAATTTTAATATTTTATTATACCTTCTTTATGTTCTTTATGATCCAAAAGCATCAGTGATTTCGTAAAATTTATTGTCTGATTCAACCACTGAACGTATTTGATTTAATTTTTTTTTTTGTTGGAAAGGTGAAAAGATTCTACAAGGCGCTCGTTTTACCTATTTTTAAGTTACTTTGATTTTAAAATCATACACCTTGATTTTAAAATGTGATAAAATTTAAAAAAATTCTTTTGTATGAAATACAAGAAAACTTATAAATCGCCAAAACGAGTGCTTCTAAAGAATTTTTTCATTCTTAAAAAAACAATTATATTCAAACATATTCTATAATTAAATCAGAAAATGAATTCTACGAAATCACTGGTGCTTGGGTCATTATACTTTGTTGTTTTTACGATATTACGGAAATATACCACAACATGGCACTAGTTTAGCCAGTTAGTATCCGGGAGCTTGTTGATATATCATTGAGATGTATTCAAAATATTTCCAAATAGGGACATGAATATTTGATTCCAGAAATAGAAGCGACCTATGTATCTTACTTAAGTGTATATAAATTGCATACCTTAGGCCCTTAATAGCCACACCCGTTCCCCTTAATTCAGGTCTACAAAGGTTATGAATAGTGACAAAAAGTGAACTTATAAACAAATAGAGTACTTTTGGGAACTTGAGAAAAAAATAGCTGAAAGAGTGACAGAGTGACAGCCCTGAATATAGTAAATATAGGTTATTTAAAATGTATTTTATAATATTAAATTTGGATCTGAAACACATATGAATAAAGTTAAAAGGAATTTTTTTGAGGGTATGCCCCATCCTTTTTATGAAATATTGTGAAGGACTATATTTTTTCTGAAAGACATGGACATAGATAGTTATTGAGATTTAAAGGAATTGAGTTTTAAAAGAGAAGCTTGGAGAGCTGCGAAAGATTGATGAAAAAAAAAAAAAAACTGAAATTATAGTCAAAGTAATGAAATACTTATTTATTGTAAAAAATCGTCATCAAAAATATAAAAATAATTATTCTCCATTCTCTTGATCTTCTACCTTCTGCTTCTTAGATTTTTTTTCTTTCTTGGCTTTCTTACGTTTCACACTCGCATTCAGAGTTTCATTCTAAAAATAATAAGAACAATGAAATCTAGCTTCAAATAAAAAATTATAATGATTGTAATACCTGCTGTTGCAAGACAAGAGATTCTTGAAGAGCATCATGCATAACGTCAACATTTTTTGGAGGTTTTTCACCAGTCTCAAAAAATTTAAGTCTATCTTCACACTGTTGTTTCATTTTCTGACCAAAAATATTACATGGGTTTTCTACAACATTGAACACATTATATAAATCAAATATTTAAATGGTAACAGGCTCCCAATAATAATACCTGAAAAAGCATCAATACGACTGGCAATGCTCAGTTTATTTGAAAGGAACCGAGAGGCACGTCCCTTAAATTGTCTTCCGGCACGGCCAATGAATGTTGAATGATAAATGAGACCATATTTTGGAGTACTTGTTTTTGTTTTCATTGCTCTATAATAATTTGTATTATCAATTAAATAAAATAATATTCATTCAATAGAATTTAAATAAAAATTAATACCTGAAAAGAGCTTTTTCTGCACCCAAAATTTGTACTGTAGAAGCAGGACATTTAGCTAAATTTGTCAGTGAACCAGCTTTAGAAATAAGTCTAGCTCCCACTTGTTCACCAATTAGTGCAGCCATATTGGGCGCAACTGTTCCCATTTTATTTTTTAAATATTCTGACAAACTTTTTCTATACTCAGATAATGATATAACGCGATTGGTGAACATCAACACATTTGTAAGATCAACAGGAGAAATATCCATTCCTGAAATGATTAATTGAATAAGTTAACTATATGTATTAAATTAAATAGGTAAGCAACTAGCTTATTTTAAGCAAATTACCCATTGATGATTTAGCAGCGCTTAAAATTGCTGCCGCTTTTCCTGAATCCATAACAATCTCTTCTAGACCCTCAAGTTTTTCTTCATTAAGTTGTTTACGATCACCAATATACTTTACTACTTTAGCAAACAAATAGTTTTCAGGTACAATCTTGTAAAGTTCTGGGAAATGATAGGAGTACCATTCTCTAATATAAAAATAAAACAAAGTATAGAAAATTATTATTTTTTATTTCAGTAAGTATTTCAATATTTATATTACCTGATACGCATAGAATAAGTGTTTAAGTCTTTGTCTAACTGATCTAATAATGAAACACTGTGTATAATCATGTTATCAACTTTATTCACATTGAACTTAACTTTAGCTCTGGAATAGCTATGACCTAAACCCAACTGAGCAACACCTTCCAATTTTGGAGCAAATCCCTTCATAAGAGATGGAAAATGGTATCTTATACCTACACAATATAAATAAACATTTTATTTTATTAGTAAAAATATAACTTTTTCATAATGTTTGACAATTTTAATAAAAATATACAATAAATATTTAATTTACCTATATTATAGATTATATAACTAACATATTTTTAAAAGAAATATAAATAAAAGAGCTTTATTTATGTATGTGGACTTTAAAATAATTAATAATATTTATTAGGTACTAAATGGTATTGTTATAACAAGTTGAGTTTGATAAAGTAATGGGTGAAAAAAGATAGACACATATAAAATGAGTTTACTACAAACAGTACTAGTTTTGAACCCAAAATTTAATGCACCAAAAGATCGATTTTAATCACGGCTTTAAATTACATTTAATGAAGATGAACTGAATTTGTAGTTGGTTCAATCGATATTGTATTGGGTTATTACTACAATAATTGGTAATTTAAAGTGCAGTACAGTTTTAAAACAAGTTTATTGTTTTGTAGACATTAAAAAAAATATATAATCTTTTGTTTTGAGGATGAAATTAAGTTTGTACAATTTGGAACGACCTAACAAATGTTAAACATATTGAAAATTATGATTATTGTATATTAAATAAAACTCAGCTTAGAATCATTTTATAGAAGAAATGATTTATTGTTTCTTTATAATTCAACAAGCCTGCCCCAAAAGTATCTCACCTGAGATGCGAAGAATACCAAAAGGTGTAAACACTTCTCTTTATTTGTTCTCAGTTAATAGTGGAATATAAAACTGAGAGTGCAAAATAATTATTTTGTGATATTTATAAATTTTAAATAAAATTGTCTTGTATAAGCTGTAGCTCCATTCAGTCATTTTATTGAAGAAACAATTTATTATTTCTTTGAAATTTAACACACCAACTAAATCCCACCTGAGGAGCAAAGAATACACTAAGTATCTACAGCATTTTTATAATTTAATTAGAATATTATGATTATTATAATTATATAATCATATTTAACATATTATGTTAAATAAATACATAATTATCCTGTTGTTAGATTTTAATTTAAAGAGGTTTTTAATTCAAAATTAATCTTTTAACATTCACTTTTGGATTTTTTTCATTAATAGGACTTATTACCATAATTTTTTTAAGAAATAATAATAAAAGGACATATTTTGCATTATTAAGCGAGTGAAAATCTAATCATAATATTGAACTAATTAGATAAAATAATAAGGCCTATAATAGCCTATAGAATATAAGGTTTGGGACTTTTAATATATCAAAGGCATCTAATTCAAAAATAATAGTATTGATACCTTATTTAATTTGTCATCATTGAATCTTTATTCAAAGACTGGTTTTTTCACTGCAGTTTAGACTTAAATTTAGAAATTCTAAATATTTTGATAAATGAAGCTAATAATTATGATTCATCTAATATTCAAATTATATTTTAGATTCTGAGCAAAGCGAAGAGAGCCTAGTGTTTTAACAATAATGTTCCTTTTTCACACTTTTTCGTATAGAAATACTTTTCTAAAAGTTTCGACCAGCTAATTTTTGAATTAGAATTTGCCTTAAGAAGGTACTTTTGGGAAGTAATTTTTCAAAATTCTCAATAATTAAGGAAAATTTACTTTTTTTGCAACAATAATAAACCATAATTTTTAAGTTAAATTATCTTGTAAAAGCTGAAACTCCACTCAGATTAGTTAAATTGATTTATCATTTTTTAAATATAATATTTCCATTAAGTCTCGCTAGAGGAGAGAACAATACTCATGGTGCGACATATTTTCAGTTTTTATGCTGAAACAAGTAGAATATCAGCCCAACCCACTAAAGTGTTATCATACAGTATGAGCGATATTAGATAAGCATAAACATTAGTTTACATCATAGACATATTATATGTGTATGGTTTACATTAGAATCGAAAGAACAAATTTCGGCACCGGTCCAATGTGCGACCTACAACTGATAATCTTTGCCGGGCTAATGTACTTGTTGAATGTATTATTTTTGTTGATGATTCTCTACCAAGTTTCAATAAGATACCTACCTGTAATGTATATTACATTATATTTATATGTATATGTTATGGTCAATGTAGTCAATCGGCATTTACGTAAATATCTTAAAATTACACATTTAATACACTTTTCAAATGTTACAGGCAAACTGCCACATAATAATAAATATGCAAAATACTATCAATTATAAAGCCAAAATGTTCCCACGTTGCACAAGCCGAAGGATATTTTTGAATTGCGGAGTCGACAAACACCTGGTGAACTAACCTACGCTTATAAACTATGTTATTTAAACAGGTAACTTAATATGCTTATAAATACTTCACAATTTACATTACCCAATATATTATACTTTGTTTTATAATTTACAACAGTGACCGTAACATATATTTATGTACTATATTCAAATGTATATTTTGTTGGTCACGTATTGGACCAAAAATTTAAGCGTAGTTCGCATATTGGACCAGTGCCCAAATTTACTAGTAGAATGTTTTTTTTAAGGTTAAGCCAATTTTTGACACTGGTAGAAAATATAATTCTGTATTCTGTAACACATTATTTAAAAAAAAAAAAAAAATTGATTTTTTGAGGGTTAGACCTCAAATATGGTTCTACGCGCCTCAAATATGTCTTGCATTTTTGATTTTAAATTACCTATTTGGATATACAATTTAGAAGTTTGGTTACCTCAGTCTATTTTTTATATTGCTTGGATTCTACTCGCAAGTGTAATTATTTAAATGAATAGATATTATTAATTCATTAAGATAATATCAAAATCATACTATATAAATGGGTAGGTTCTATGAAGATTGTTTGATATTGACTTCAATTTTTATAAACAAAAATAGATGTGTTTTAATTAATCACAAGAGTTCTATAACAATAATATTTTCACTTTTAATAACAAATTGTTATTTTTCTTATTCCTTTTTTATTTTAATTTTTTTAATTCTACTTATTCTTCCTATAGGCCAGTATATAATAATTTTTAATTTTTGTTGTACACTAAAGAAAAATATATAGTTAAAAATAGTGAGCAAATACCAGCGCTGCAAAGTTTAATTTGATGAAAATAAGATTTTCAAAATTTCAGCTACTTAGTATCCTCAAACAAAATAATATCATTATTTGTCTATCTTTATGAACAGAGGACACCTTTCCTTCTTTTAAATCACTAAGACATTTTAAAATGTAGGTATTCTATTTTAATTTACCCAAATATAAATACTTAATTAATCATTAAATTTAAATAATTAATACTACTTACCTGAAAAGATAAAAAAAACATGTTTTAAAATTTAACAGTATTAACAAATATGGTTCAAGAAATTTTCCATTCAAACATGTAAAAAAATCATTTTATCAAAAGCATGATTAAAAAAATGTGAACTTCACACTTCAGGGTGTTCTTCGCACCTCGGGTGGGATACTCTTGACGGGTGAATTGAATTTAAAAGAAACAATAAATCATTTCTTTAATAAAATGATTCTGAACGGAGCTTCAACTAATACACAATAATAATTATCAGTTTTGAAGAACTAAAACTTATATGTTGAACTATGAATTATTTTGTTACATACAACATTTACGAAAAACAAAAATTAATTTCCACACATTCACTTACACCTAATGAATACTCCATAAATAGTTTTAAATTACAATAAAATATTAACATCATAGTAAAATAAAATTAAAATAAAGCAACTCTAATTATCGTAAATAAACATTTATGCACTATAACATAATTTGTTCTGTTTATCGTAACAGCTCTGGTCAGTCACAGTTAAAAAAAGTGCAAAATACTTAATTTACCAAGTAAGATTTAAACCTGGTATCGTCGTATTTTATTTTCAAGTCTTAATATCAAAAATAAAAAATTTTATATCATAAAAACTAACAAAAATGAGAAATTTCTGAAATTTTAAAAATGCTGAATTTAACTCAAAATTGATTAAATCTTTTTTAAATATTCTCATGACTAGAGAGCGGATCTTTAGGTTTTTACATATTTTTATTGGCCTTATGCAACTCAACGAGGATGAAAAATGTGGACGATTTATACATCACAGAGTTTGTAGAAAACAATTTATTTTGCATATTAAAGCATATTTTGGACATCAGAGAATATTTAGTCTATTTTTCATATTTTAGAATATATTCTACTATTGTTCATAAAAAAATCATATATTTCGTTAATATCGAGTTGTGATTTTACTTAGGAACAATTTTTTCTTGGAAAAAAATAATTTTGATTTAAGAATGATAAAAATTAATAGTCATTCAATTATCTAATTGTTTGTAATCAAATTGGTAATGTTGGTCACCATATTTATGTGATGTGTACAATGATACCGATGTGTTTTTGTCCGCACCGGTTTATGTTGACGAATTTTTCAGGTTACTCCCATAACCTGGTCCGTGGAACGTTATATATACATATATATAAATATTTTATTATGTTTATATACCTATATATGAATTGTTTTTCATTCTTATTTATACATAATCAACCTGTTACATGAGGAATGGAACAAAAGAGTTTTTTATCGTTTTTATTGAACTATTTTAGAAAAAAAAAACTTGTTATCTGCATATTTACATGTTTAAAGAATATTATAAGTTTTTTTTAGAGCATATTAGCATCATATTTTAAGCTTTTAAGAACCTAAAAATCCGCTCTTTACTCATGACTATTTTTAATAGTAGTTAAAGTTTCTAGCTACATCTATTTTGAAGTTATGTTAAAAAGCAATTTTTAATTTTATGAAAATTCTATAATTGCATATTTAACAGTTTTTTGTCAATATTTCGACAGATTTTCACTTTTTTGTTAAAGTATTGAGGAAATTGAAAAATTACTTCTCTAAAGTACCATATCTGGGTATGATTCCAGTTCTATAGAATTAATAATTGAAACTTTTGGACAAGTATTTCTAAATGTAATTGTTTACAGTAAAATAAAATAAATATATAAACATATTGTAAAATCATAAGCTTTTTCACTCCGTTCAGAATCTAAAATGTATAAATGTATATACATATTGGTTTTAATTGTAATACCAAAGCAAAATGAAAATTAAACAAAACAGACCTCTCAATATCTCGAGCACAAATCCAGTATGTTGTATCTTGAGCCCGAGTTTTTCATTTATGCTTGCACCCAATTTGCTGTCAGCAACTCCCAAAGTGACTTTTGACATTTTACCCACTTTAGGTACATTGGTTTCTAAGAATATTTGTAGACTCTCCGGCAATACACCTAAGAATGTGATAATAAATAACTTGATGAAACCAGGACACAGCAGAAGGACGTCAGATTTTATTTTTTGTACCTTCAGATATGCTGTTGATGGATTCCAATGCGTCAACAGACGTTTTGAAAGGAGCAAATGCCAATAGCTCTATGATTTTGGTGAAACGTTGCAAGTCGCGCACAGACTTTTCGACTTGTGCTAATTCCGAACCTATTTCTTCAAATTCTTTAACTTTAAACAGCGTGAAGCCGGTTGCATGCTCGTAAAGGACTGTTAGTTTTGCCTGCGGAAATGAAGATATTTAGAACGAAAATTCTACCAATACTAGTATTTAAACTTAAGCTGAACAATAACACTTAAAACCCATAAAAGAAACTATTCACTTTAATGGAAGGAATTCAAATTTCTATAAAATCATTTAGGGTAATATTTTTGTTCTGGAATTTTTAATTAATAAAATTTAGATATATTTATGTAAAACATAAAATAAATTACTTAAGACAAATATTTAATTAATTTAAATCATAATTTATTTCAAGTAATTTCAATTTCAATGGCTATCAGTAATCTTATTTGATACAATTTAATATTCTTCATATGATATAATTATATACATTTTTAAGTATATTTTAAATATAACAAAAATATAAAAACGTTATTGATATCAATTTATTTTTACAATATTAGATATAAACTACATATTACTGTTATCTTGTATGAAAATAATAACTGTGACAATTATATTATTTAATAAAATATAATTAACAGAAAAAAAACTTATAGTTACAATTGTTTTAAGAAATAAAATGAAATATATGTTTAAAACTAGTAAAACCTTCAACAATCACAATATACATACTATTATAAAAAATATTTGTATATAAGAAAATATATTTAATTATAAGCAGTGATATTTTAATCAAATAAAAGCTCCTTAAAAATAATAATAATATATACCTATATATTATGTATATAAGAATAATTTTTTCAATAACATTTTTTTCTTCGAATTTAAATTTATAATTCATCATTAATAAATAAATATTTATATTGACATTTATACATTAAGCAAATAATATATATTTCTAAAACATTTTATGTATGACTAACAGATAAAGTTGATAATTGTACAATTAGAATTGATAAAATGGTGTGTACAAACATATTATTTTAATTACAGTTTTGGTATAAAAATCATTGATGTTTTTAAAATAAATTATAATATATAAAAAAACTTTAAAATACTTTTTTTATAATAATTTTTTGACTTTTGAAATAAATATTTTAAGTAAATTAGCTATTGCAATTGCATTTAATAAACAGCTTAATATATTAATAACAAATAAGTGATTGAAATCAGTATATGAAAGTATAATCTTTAATTAAATCATCAAAAAGAAAAAGTTATAACAAATTGTATTGAAATTATAAATTAAATTAAATGTTACAAATTCCATACTTAAAATAAATGGAGATTAATAATATTTGAAAAAAATAATGGTAACCATTGCATACTTTAGAGTTAACAATAATTAAATGTGAAGTACGAAGTATATACAATTTAAAATATGCATTTACTTGGAACTAAATAACTATAAATCTATCTAGTATTCTGTAGCTATTATGTAATATTTATTATCTTATTAAAAATAAACCAAACTTTTGTATTACAGTTTTAATTTGACAAATTATTATTAATGTTTATTTACATTTTTTTAATAAACCAAATGTTGTTTTATATTTATGTGGAAATGTAATTCATTATATTTTATGCTATTAGGTATCTAGGTATAGGAAAGTAATGCACTAGCAGTCCTCTTAAATAATTCACATCATAAATGTAACTAATAATTATGAATATAATTTCAATTTTGCAAAAATGAATTTTTACTATTCATTTTAGTGCCAATCATGGTTACAAAATATATGTATTTTATAAAAACGTAATAAAGCAATAAACACTAGGAATACTTTATTAAAACCCAATCAATACATATTTATTCACTATCATTAAGAATCAAAATGACAGGAATAAGGAGGAGCATTAAAAATTCATATGAAATATAAAAATACACCAATAGGTATGTATTCCATTAAAACCTGATTCATAAATATTTTTATGAACCACAAAATAAAAAAACGGAGGGTGAACTAAGGTAGACAAACTCAGTATAACTAGTTTTAATAGTTGTACAAAATATTACAAACAAATAAATATAAGACTATTCGACATTTATTAGTACACTAAAAAAAAAAATATTTAACATAATAATGCCAACAAAAGGAATTATATTCTGATGAAGGCCAACAGAAGTAAAAAAATTCAAATAGTAGCCTAACTACTTATTAATATTACTTGAAAAACATACTCAAAACATTAATTTAAGTTCTACAACTATTGATAACAGTTTAAATAGAACAATTAATTATGTATATAGATTGAAATTTAAGAAATTTATGTAATTTCTAAAACATAAATTCAATGACAAATTTTAACACATACCACATGTCGATTATTTCCTTAACAAAAAGATTGACTAAAAATATGATAAGGCAGGTAGGTTTTTACTCTAAGAATAAAGTAAACATTTATATTGTCAAATTTAGAAAAATAAAATTGTTAAATTTTACATAAAAATTATTAATTTTTACTTCTAGATGATACCAACAGTTTTGTAAGTGAAGAACTTTCTGGAAACAAATTGTGATAATTTGTAACAGGCACATAGGCTGCAGTGATTACACGCCCACCAAACCACCGTCCATGTAAAGCTGCTACAGATGCAAGTGCAGTTTCAATTGTTGTACATTTGACATATACATTGCCCTGTGGAGATGCTTTATCTACATAAACATGTAAAACACCACCATGTTTGTTACATTCTTCAATAACATCATCTCTTATCTCATTTTCCCATGTAGTATTACTGTCCACGTCTTCTTTGTTTGGATCAAACATGTTAGCTAATAAAAAACATTGAGTTGCAATCGGAGGAGTTACTTGAACTGCGGGTGTGGCTGGAGCAGCTGGTGTCACTCCACTGGCAACTTGAAGTGCATTAGCTGCAGCCTGAGGGATCGGAAATCCTGTACCCTCGGCTAACTTATACATTAGCTGAAGTCTACCAGTAGCTCCCAAATCATAACCAGCTCTATCTAATTCATCAACTTCAAATGCAGTTTTGTCATACATAGAATGATTTTCAGTCACATGCCCTACTTTCATCGGTCGGCCAGCTATTTCAAATCCATTTAAATGTTCAAGAGCTTTCTTGGCATCTTCTGCATTGCGATAGGTCAAAAATCCATAGCCCTTGGATCGACCAGTTTCAGTATCCATCATTAATTGTATGTTGTCAACATGTCCAAACGGCTCAAATATGCCCCTTAACATATCTTCAGTTATGTTATAATGTAATGAACCAACATATAATTTCATTGGTCCATAATGGGTACGTTGTACCATATTAGGCATAGAGTTAGCCATACGATTTTTTTCTGCTTGAGTAGGTTGAACAACAATAGGAACACCTAAAAGTTTTTGGCCATTCAAACCCATTGCAAGTGGAACAGATTCAGGATCTTTAAATTCTATGTAAGCAATACCCTTAAACCGACGTGTTTTATTACATGTTATCATTCTAACATCCCTGACTTTGCCAACGGATGAAAAAAATTCTTCTAAATCTCTAGCTCGAATCGTTTTTGAAAGTTGCATACAAAATACAGTCCTAGCATCCCTTTCCTCAGGAGTTAGCATACTAACTGGTGGTACTTTAGACGCCAGTGGTGATGGTTTTCTATTATAGCGAGGAGGAGGTAAAGGCGGTCCATACTTGGGTAGTTTAACAGGTGACCGCGAACGACTTCGTTTGTCTTTAGATCGTCGGCGAGAATGTCGGTCTCTGGAACGACTACGATGTCTTTCCCGAGAACGACTTTTTCGTCTATGTTTACGCTCTTTAGATCGACTACGTTTGCGTGACTTATCACGGGACCGAGATCTAGAACGGTGACGACTCTTATGGGATTTGTCTTTACGTGGTTTTTCTTCAGTACCATTACTTTCTTTTGGCTGTGTTTCAGGTTCTTTTTTGTTATAGGGTGCTTCGAGCAATGCTTCAATGTCAAAGTCGTCCGCCATAATCAGTTTGACTGGAGATGGAAGGAAATGGCAGGAAAAATTGCGTAACAAAACAAATAATATTAGTTCGGCTCAAGCCACTGACTTAACTACGTATGTATGGTATTTTTTTTTTTTTTAATTATTATTATTATTATTGTTATTATTACTATTGAGTAAAAACTTTTGACGGGCGATGATTATGCAACTCAAATGGAAAATACCTTAGACGTACATGCTTTTGTGTAAATTTAACAATCACAAAACGGCATGCAGCAACGATTTAACACCAAGCAACGTAGCGTGTTGCTCAATGTAAAAAAATCTCCGTTTGTACCAAAGAAAATACCTGTTTTTAAAGCACACGAACCGAGTGGCTTATTGAAAAATTCGTACCAAAAAGCAAATCAATCGATAATGCAAATATTATTTTAATGGCACAAAAATTGCCAAGATGAACTGCATAATCACCGAAATCGTATGAACTGGGCAAAATATAAACGTCGTTAACTCACCATTACGATGAAGATCCCAGTATTCACGTTGTTGTTGTTTGTGATTTCAATTAATATCCAGACTCAAAAATATAATAATATATTTTAGAAATTACTAATAAACATTATGAAACGAGGGTCGAGAGAACGACGAAAAATAACATGGTTAACGCGTTGAAAAAAACGTGTTTGGGACGCTGAAGTAAAGTGTACTATTATTCAGCGGTAGGAACACTATTAAACGTATAGCCATTTCAATTATTAGGCGACCGATAAGAAGTTAGAAACGATTTCGAGGTAATGACGCCATATTTTTCAGGTTCACATACCGCGGTTACTCACCAACAAAATGTTGGTTTCGTTACCGCGGCAATTTAGAAAAAAAAAGTGTGTCCTTCGCACATCGGGTGGGATACTCTTTGCGAGTGTGTTGAATTTTACAGAAACGATTTCTTTAATAAAACGATTCTAAACGAAGCTTAAACTAATACACATTACACAATAATAATTATCAGTTTTAAAGCATTTAACCCATCTTGGATGAGAGGATTCAGATCAAAATTCATAAACCAATCAGAACGTTCCGTTTACGCTCATCAGTTATCAGTGTCGGGCAAAAAAACATGAACATCCTCTAATGTAAAAAGCTATAGATTTCGTACTTTTAATCATCTGGTTATGTAGCTGAGGGATTAACGTTTCCTAGTAAATCCTAGTAACAAGTTCAATCCACACTCAAACAAAAAAAAATTTGGATAACAACTGCTTTTTTTTTATGGGGGAGGGGGGCATATCATCCCAAGTTTTCCTTATTATATAGTGCCTATGACTAGAATGATGTTTCCATGACAAAGTATATGCAATTGTCAATTATCAAGCCGAAATGTTCAATGTTGCACAATGTCGAGGATATTTTCGATTTAGCGAGTGTTGTCCTTGACCAGTTTATGAGTAATAAGTAATAACTGAAACAATAGTGACTAGAGATGACTGATTTAATAACGTTTTGATTGATCTCAATAGCAATTTGCTCTGGATCCTCTCGTGGGATGTTGTTTTGAATAAAAGTTCTTATCAAACGAATCAAAAAAGAGAATTTCACAAAACACGACATGACATAGTGAACTGTAAACCCGCCAACCAACCTTTATTCATGAACATAATTAATTTTGCTGTGTTTTGAAGTCTAAAACTTATAATTAACGAATGGTACTTCTGATTTTAACAAAAACGTAATTAAAAGTTGATTTATAATTATATAATGAGTAAATTTTCCGCCCATCAATTTAATACCCTAGATAATAATTAGGAAATCTGTCATTATTTGGCTTAACCATCATTTGAGCCATAATTCAAAACTTTAAGCGCTTGCTTTTTATTATTTTTTATTTATTCGCTTATTCAGGGTCTAAATTTTATGAAAATTATGCCACATATAGAAAACCTGCGAGGAATCTTTTGATAAAAGAAAATATTGAATGTGTTTCAAACTTCAAAAGTTATAGCTAGAGGCCAGGCAAATATTCTCTTAATATAGCCAACATAAGATGCTAATATTCTCTTGAATAATTGAAGATATTCTTCTAATATTATTTAAAAATCGTAAAATATACAGAAAATATGCTTTTACATTAATATATTTTCTTAAATTCAAAACATGCTTTTGTATGTAAAAAAATTTATTGATATGAGAATTGTAAATATCTTAATAATTATTTCGGCCCTAACTATAATATGACAATTTTTAATTATGATACCCCCGTGGTTATGCTTTGAATTTGTTTTCATACATTAAAGGTAGCGCATTATTGCTAATACTAAATTAAAATAAAATTTTACAATTTTTTGAAATGTTTTCTAATTAATTTCTAGTCTATGCCACTTGTTTTCTGTCGGTTTCATTAATTCTTTTATAATTTTGTCAATGATAAGAAATAAGATATTATAATTAAACGAACAATGATTTTACTCAATTTTTCAACAGGTTTTTCTCATTTTTAGAAAAGTATTGAGTAATTTGAAAAAATACCTCCAAAATCTACCAACTAGATGCAATTTCAAATTAAGAAAGTTACTGTTTGAAAACCTTTGGACAAATTTTGCTAAACAAAAACGTGTACACATAAAAAAAATAAATAAAATATTATTATTAAACCACTAGGTTCTTCGCTCCACTTAGAATTTAAAAATAATAAAAAAAAATTTTAAATAATGTAAAGTATAGACAAGAAAGCTGGACGGACATACTTCACACCATAGGTATTCTTTACTCCTCAGTCAGATACTCTTGATGGGAGTCTTGAATTTTAAAGAAACAATAAATCATTTCTTCAAAATTATGAACAAAGTTTGTGAATAATATAAAGAATAATAAAAGTTGTCATTTTTAACACTCTCACCAAAAGTATCTAACCCAAAGAGCAAGAATATACATGGTGCAAAGTATATCCGGCTTTCTTGTCTATACTTTAATTTACGTACCTTTGCTTTACTTTAATTATTTTTTTTATCCAATAAAGAAAAGGAAAAAAAGACAATTTTATTAAAAATAAAAAAAATTGATTAGAAAAATGTATTCCATTTTCAAAGTTTTCTTGCGCTAAAAAATTTCTCACATTATTGTCTACCTATGTTAAAATTTTCATAAAGTGTGGATTAAAAAAAGATAGTTCCTAAGTCTTTTTTGTCAAATTTCGGGTAGTTTCAACTAAATTTTGAGGAAAAAATTTCTTCTCTAAAATACCATCTAGAAGAAAATCCAGTTACAAATATTCGCTGTTAGAAACTTTTGAACAAGTATATCTATACGAAAACGTGTACACATAAAAAAAAATAAATAAATAAACATCATTGTAAAAACACTAGGTTCTTTGATTCGCGCAAAATCTAAAATAATATTCAACTAAACTACCTGTGTACAAATATTAGTAGCTAAACAATACTGCCATCTTATAGCTATTATAAGCTCCAAAGCCTAATATAAATCTTAAAATTCCAATAAACACTATTAGACTAAAGAGGAATCTGGCAAACCAAAATATTATTTTATGAAATAAAATAAATTAATAAATAATACACTTGCCTATAGGATAAAAAGAAATTTGATATTTTAATAAATTTAAATTATTTAAGTTATTCAAGTTCTTGTAATTGTTAACAGTAAATTTCATTCAATTCAAATAAGAATTACAAATTACAATAATATTTTTTTATAATATATAATTATATAAATTTGTAACTGAAAAATTAAAACAAAGAAAAGTAATAACTATTACATTCTTACAGTTAGATATTGGGTATATATAATGGTTTATAATTTTTATAACAAATCACATTTTTGGAAAATATTAGCAAAACTCAAAATCTTAAATCACTAGTAAAATATTATTTTACTAATTTTAATACATATTTAATATAAATAAATTCTAAATTTACAATCAGTAACATTCAATATTCATTATTAATTTAAAAATTGTTTTTTTACTTCAATAGTCATAAAAACCAATTTTTAATTGTACAGCCTTGTTCATACTATTTTTGACTAGTTTTAAATAATATAGTTAAATGACACATACTTAATTGTATAATAATTTCAAAAAAAAATTATCTTTTTTAATGACTAGTATAAAAATAAAATTAAATAATTGTATTAAATCATGAAAATATTAACATAAATAATGTTATAGGATAGTAATAAAATATATTATGAGAATTTGTAGTAAAACCAAATGGAAAAAGTCAGCATTACCTATATAATGGGTAATGCTATATAACCTAAATTAACTTATAAATAAAGTCAGTTGTTTGATTAAAAAATTTGACATATAAACATTATAACTTATATACCAATTTTTATGGTAATAATTGTGATACACAATATTTTGAAAATGTTAATTGAGATCATAACAATTAATCACTTTATGAAGAGTTGATTAGTTTCGCCAAATTCAGTAAACATTTCACCATCCATCATATAACTTATCACATATTTCAAAGGTATAAATTCCTACAAAATATAAATTTTTTTAGCTTACATATAACAATTTAAATCATAATAAAAATAAAAATTTAACCTTATTTAAAGTTCCCAATAAAATAATTTGTACAATATTTTCTTGCGGTAAAAATGCATTATAAATAGGAAGATTATTTTTAGACTGTGGTAAAATACGTAATCTACAACCCTAAAAAAAAAAAAAAAAATTTAACAATCAATAATTGGTTTAATAGTTGGATAACATTTTACTTCTGGAACTACTGGCTGAAATGAAAAATTGAATAAAGGCTTTTTGCATTTACTTCTAGTTGTTACAACAAACACAGTAACATCATCTCTAGGTTTATTTGCTGCTAAATGAAGCTCTGTACAAATATCATTCTTATCAAATAAATTGATGACAACTGAATCAGGATCTAAAAAAAAAAAAAACTTAATTGAATAGGTAATTCAAATGATAACATATAAGCATGTTCAACCTCCTTTTATGGCCGTAAAAATGTAAATATTGAGATATTTTTTTTTTTTTAAATGTTCAAGTTAGTTCAAGTTTTTGATGACTTTTATTTTTCATGTCACCTTAAAGATATCCTGAGGTGATACACACTTTATTTTCAAATGTCAACTCCTTATTTTAACTGCGGAGTTTTATTTAGGTCATTTTTGCATTGAAATAAAAATATGAACGAATGGTTTTGGAATTATTCAAATTTCATTAGTAAGGATAATAATCTCTTGGACACTCTTAGTTACCTATGTATAACACATAATTATTATGAATATACACAATTTAACTTTAATCAGAAATATTTAGTCAAAATGTTTATGATAATATTTCACAATATTGTGAATTAATTAGGTATTAATATAATCATAGATTCATAATAATTATGTAATATGTTGGTAACTAAAAAATGTACCCTAGAGACTATTATCCTCTATACTTTAATTTGAAAAATTTCAAAACTGTTCATTCGAATTTTGATTTCAATATATTAAAATTCACAGAAAAATTATCTGAATAAATTTCCATACATTAAAAAAGTAATTGTCATTTGAAAAAAATAATAATAATTGTATTATCATATGATATTCTTAAGATGACATGAAACAAATAAGTTATTGATAATATAATTTTTATAACAATTTGAACAAAAAAAAATCCAATTTAAAAATTTTTACAGCTAAAAGAGGGTTGGGAGGGGTTAACATGCTCAACAAATCACTCTGATCTCCAATCACTAACAATTCTTTAAATTGGTAACACCCAAAATTCTAATCAATTTTTTTGGTTTTTCTCATATTATACTTAGACATTCTAATAACTCCTTTAGATTTTTAATGATTTTAACTTTTAAACTATTAAAATAATAGCTTATATAATAACTAATATAATAATATGAATATAAATATTTTCTTTTTCAAAAAGTAAAATTAAAAATTATTGATGCCAATTTAAAAAAATTAATTGCAATCAACTTTTGAAATCCTGGCTTTTCCACTTCAATATTCTAAACTAAAAGTATTTATAAATATATATATAAATAATTGTTCAATTATAAAATTAATAATATGAAAACTTTTTAGAATAAAATTTGAATTTAAAATAGTGATTGCCGTTTATAAAACTAAAATTTTAAAAGTTAAGTAAAGTAAAGAATAGACGAGAAAGCCAGACATACAAACAACCTTTTTGGGCGCTTGTAAACTAGAAATATACCATTATTTCCAATATTTGTCTATACTTTTTCACATTTTTTATCAATCAAACACTTGTCAAATGTTCAATTATTCGTCCGTAAAATATTTTATTCCACCAAAATATTTGCATAAAAATTCTCCACCTATATAGCAAGTTTTCAAAATATTGATTGAACCAATTTTCTTTTATGTACGTTAAAGTGTATAATTTTAGGTAAAATTAACAAATTCCATTGAAATGCTATCTTCAAAGGATTATAAAGAAAAAAATGTAATTGAGGTCATTTTAAATTTTCAAGTCTTAATAACAATTATTAAAAAGTTTACAAAATAAAAACTTACAAAAAACAAGAAATTTCCAATATTTTCAAAATAGTATGCTTAACTCACAATTAATAATATTGAAAATTTAAATAATTGTATACAATATGTCTATTTCAAATAATATTTAAAATGAAGTAAAAATAATAAATATCTTAGAATTCATACGTGGAATGATGTCGTTAACTGTAATAGTTATGTCACCAAGAGGCTTTAACTGACTATTATCACTTTTTGGTAGACTAAATGTTTTTGAATCTTCTGTGAATGCTTCAGACGAACCATTAATTTTACTATTATCTAAATTAAATTCTGTATCAAACAATTTTAATGTTCTGTAAAATAATAGATGTTTAAACAAAATTTTGTAGTACAATTTAACTTATATAATAATATAAATACTAAGAAAAGAACTTACTTTTCGGCAATATTAGTTTCATTTGGTTTTTTAAGATTAACTTTACCAAGAATATTTAATTCCTCAAATAAGTTTTCATTTAAAAAATTTTCTTTAATTTTTGTACTTTTTTGAGGACAATTTATACCCTCCTCTAAGAAAAAGAAATAGTTATTACAGTTTTGTTTTAATTATAAATTAGAATAAAATATTTTAATTTAAGCGTTTCTAATTTCTTAACCTTACCAGATAATGAAGAAACACACACTTTTAAAGGACTTGAAATTTGTAAAAAGTCATCTAGTTCTTCATTACTTGCTGATTCAATATTAGAAAAATTATTTCTTCCAGAATTAGATTCATTTAAAAAGTTTCCTATAACTTTTATTACGAGAAATTAATAACAAAATATAAGTGTAAATTAAATTTTAAATAAATTTTTATTTTTACATAAATACAACTTATAAAATCAAAATATACTTGCAATCATTAAGTAAGAAAATATTAATTTCAATTGTAGCAATATGTAATATGTACCTGGTGAATCGGATAATATATTAAGGTCCAATAAATTTCCATCATTTTCTTGATCAACTGATTTTATAATATTGGGAATATCTATAACTTCACAATACATTTTTAATGTCTCATTTACTTCATAATTCAGTTTAATTATTTTCTCTGTAATAAAAAAAAAATTTGTAATTTAAATTGTAATTACTGATTCTGAGTGAAGCTCCAATTAATTATACTGAACAACAGTTTTCAGTTTTATAACAACTAAATATGTTTGAAATTTTAATAAGACAATAATTCATGTCTATTTCACTATTTGTTAGATAATACATTTTTCCGTGTTTTTAAGTTTAAAGCTCACATAATTAAAAATTGATTCTACTAATTTTAATAAAAATTAAAATATAAATATCTATAAATGAGTAAACTTGCACAGAACTTCCCACCCTAACAATGATAAATCAAATATTTTATGAAATGATAACAAAAATAAATATGGTATTTTTTGGATTAATAGGTATTTAAATTGTAATGCCAACTAGAAAAGCTAATAAAAATGATCTTAAATGATTATCTTTAAGAAAATAGTACCACGGGCATTAAAAACACTTGAAGATTCTTTTGATAAAAAAAATGTCTGCAAGGTTAATTAAATAAGTCTTAATAGATTTTGATTAAAAAAAAAATATGTAATTTTATGTTAAAATTAGTTTAATCAAAATTCTTATTTTTAACTCCTGTAATAAATTAGTTATTGCACAAACTATTAAGAAATTTGATTATCTCAAAAAACATATGAGAAATTTTTTGGTAAAAAAAATTCTACTGGATTTAAAATTAAATTAGAAAAATGACACAATTCCAGTATCAATCAATATTAGAGCTGGAAGTACTAAACTTGAATTGTTTATAAAAAGTGACTATGTGACCGAATGTGGTAACAAAAAGTGACCAGTGATTTTTAAAATTTATTTTCTTCTTCTTCTAGTTTGATTTACTCTACTAGAGCTTTCACTGCCATCACAACTTCACTTCTCTTGTTTATGGATTATATCTCTCCAATCATTAACTCCTGACCTTTTCAAATCTTCCTCAACCATGTCCATCTATCTTTCCCTCAGGCACCCTCGTGATCTTTTCCCTATTGGTTTCCAAGACATAACTTTTTTTATTATGTTATATAGATCTATGATAAAATTATAATGGGTACACTGATAACTGCAGAGTCAGCTCATAACATGATACTTATCTTAAATCATATAAATATATATATAATAATTAAACAGCATTACTAACACACAAAAAAATCAATTGAAGAGCAAAAAATGTGAATATGTATAACATTATATTCAACATATATTATTTAAAAAAAACAAACAAATTCCAAGAGAATTTTTTTTTCAAATTTTTGTAATAAGTTATTATTAATGGAGCGACTAATTATCAAATTAGAGACTAAAAGTGATAGATTTTTGAATTTGTGACTGAAAATGACAAAAATGACTAGTTTCCACCCTGAATATTCATCCTAAATGGATCAAATTGTTTTAAAAAGTATTCAGTCTGTATAATATTATTATTAAATATGGGTAAAATTTTAAGCTTCTTGTCCTATTTATTTTAAAGTAATGACGACTTAATTACTAAAATTAAATTCATAAAAATCTAGTTTATGACATATTTTACCATTTTTACTCAATTTTTCAATAGTTTACATTTGTTACAACTGTTGAGAATTTTTGTAAAATGATTATCATATAAAAACTTGCTCTTTTTCTCCACTCAAAATCTAAAAAGGTATCATTTTTTTTTTCTACAAAATTAACAAAATTACAATACAGGTATCACATAAATATGTTACCTAATCAAGTATTTTATGTAGTGCATACAATATACTTAGCTATAGAAAATTAATAAACCAAATAATATACTTACTAACAACATCTTCATTTTCTGGAATTTCTAACGATAACATTGATTGAATTTTTGGCTCTAATTGCTTTACAGTATTATACAATTCTTTTATAAGCTCTAAATCATTAGAAGAACCAGTACCATCACAATATGATTTAAGCATTTCTGATAGCAATTTGACATTATTTGAAATTACTTCAATATCAGTCAACATATTATTCATTCTTTCTGCCTTTTGTTCTACCTATATTATTTTATATTGACATAAATATATTATTTATTTAGATTAACTCAATGTATTATGTAAATATACTTCTTGGACCATAGATTTAATTAATTCATTTGCAGCTTTTAGATCTTCCGGTTTCTTACTATTAAGAAGTTTTTGCAACAATAACGATTTTTCTGCATTCATAATTGACACTTTGTTAGAATCATTTTTCAATGCCGATATCTTTGACATTAATGATGTATTTCTAAGTAATACATCCTATGACAACCATAAAATATTATAAGATATTGTATACATAATATTGCTATTGGTTATAAAATAGAAAAATGAACCATGCAATAAACCAATTGAAATGCCAGCCATTTTGTGTATTCAAAGTAGATGTTACTAGTACTCATATTAGTCATTAATTAATTTATATATGTATGGTTCATCAATCTATTATATAATAAATTATATTACCTTAACTACACCTTGTTTTTTTAACATATCTAAGGCATCTTGTATTTTAATTTCTTTAGGAAATTGTGAGGACCATAAACCAAGAAGTTCAACTATTTTGTTTTTAATTAGCTCTGGTGTATGTAAACCATTGCAGTTGGGAGATACTAAACGAATAAGTTCATTAAGGAAACAGAATTTACCAACTTCAGCTTGGAAACTGGCACTACCAGTTTGCATACATATATCTAATAACTAAAAATATATATATATATATTTTAAAATCATTTTTGAAATCATATATTTTTAAAAATAAATTATACATGTAGAGCTTGTAAAGCTTCCCATTCTTGCATTGAATGAATTTTGGCCAATATGCATTTTGCAGCTAGAGGAGCACATTCTGGATCCTTTTGTACAAAACCACTAAAAGCAATCATTGCAGCACTATCAATTTTTTCATTACTATTTTTGGTTGCTCTTTCTACAAAAATTAATAATTTTATTAATACAATACAAATTTAATTTTAACACATGTGATTATTAAAATTAATTGTAATTTGAATATAAATTAATATTGAATGCTATTAATAAGTTATAATGATAATATTATAAATTTATTTCGTAAAAAAAAGATCAATCATATACCTAATAAATGAAAAATATTTAAGTATCTCAATTAAATTTTATTTCTCATAGAGTAAGTTGAAAGATATATTTAGGCTCTTGTCAGAGGGGGCTTTTATCTTGTCAGGAAGAGCTAAGCCCCTCCTAGCCCGCCTGAATTGAGCCTATGTTGAGAATATCAAAAAATGACCTCTCTAAAGTGCCATCTAGACTCTAGAGGAAAATCCAATTTGAAAAAGTTGCTTGTCAAAAATTTTGTACAAGTATTTCTATACAAAAACGTGTACACATAAAAAAAAATTAAAAAAACAAATAATCATCATTGTAAAATCACTAGTTTATTTGCTTTGCTCAGAATCTAAAATTTATATGTGTCTGATTGAAGAAAAAACTATTATTTTTCGCAAAAATTACCTCTTTTATACAAATTTTAAATTTAAACGATTAAAAACAAATGCTTTGTAATAATTTTTGAAATTTTTACAGTACTGTTAGACATATACGTAAATAAGTTTGTTTTAAAGTTTCAGCTCATTTTAATATAAATTTAATATTTAAATAGATAAAACTAGATACTTCTAAAGTTTTATCTTTATCATAAAAATGGTCAAATTTTATAGAATTTTTTGGTTTTTGTATATTTCACATACTGTTGCTGATAAAGGGTGAATATATCAAGTCTAACATACTATTTATTTCATAAAAATCTAATTTATGACATACCTTACCATTTTTCTTAAAATTTGAGGTAGTCTTTCCTTGTTTTTGAAAAATTATAAAGGATTTCATAAAATTAGATATGTCTCTAAAGTACCATCAAATCTAAATTCATTACTGGATATACCTATATTTTTACTTATATTCTTTACTCACATTACGCATACTAATCCGAGCCTTTTTTCAAGTAGAAAAAGAGTTTACAAAACAATAAATGAAAAGTAAACATCACTGTAAAACTTCTAGCTCTTTCGCTGAACTCAGAAACTAAAATAAAATACTTTTAATGTATTTATAAACCATAATAATTAAAGAAAGAAATTATTTTAGGTATATTAATTAACATTTAAATTTATACATTTAGATTAACTTTAGATTTAACAAAAAACAGTTAATATCTTTTATAAAACCTACATAACATATAAATTAAGTTACTATAGGTTAGATAAATAAAATAAAACATATAACTACTGATACATTAAAAAAAGACATTGGCAGAAGTATAGGGTAAATAAGGTTATTGAGTTGAATTTCATAACTATGTCATGTAGGTACATAATTGAAGTTTTGATTTTAATAATTTAATAATTTAATGTTCAGTTACATAGTTATCATTTTATATAAAAGTATATTAAAAAATAAAAAGTATCTAGGTATATATTTATATATATATATATATATATACATATATTTCTATTTCAAATATAAAAATGGATAATATATTAAGAAAAAGAATATATATTTTCAATACTTAAAGCTTAAAAATAATAAAGTAATAGGTAATATCAAAATTCAAGATAAATACCTTATTATAAATAAATATATCTATGCAATTAAAGTATTTGCATATTGACAAAACATATTTTAATGTTTCAAATTATATAATGTGATATTGCAATATTTTTTTGGTATATATTAAATTTATATATATTTTTTTGTTCACATATAATTATGGCATTATTCTTACGAAATAATAATCATCGAACTATTGTGAAATTTTAACTCACCTATTAAAGCTTCCAAGCTTGTTGACACTATAATAGGATCAATATCCATTATTAAATCACAATCATTCACAATGCATACAATTTAAAATAGATGTATGTTTTAGTATTATTTAATTGTACACCTATATTAAATAGACACACAAATTGTTTATTGCAGGTGTTTTGAACATAACTGTACATCAAATATTTGAATAAATTACCTGCTTGTGACATGAATTTTGAACACAAATTCATAATACATAGTAGTTATATTAGTTGGAATGTGAAGTTTCGTGTTTGTAAATAGGAACAAATAATACTACCAATTGGTAGTTTTTAGTAGAATGAATTTAAGTAGTAAATATGTTGTATTTTATTAATTTTATAAAAAAAAAAAAATATGTGAATCACTGATAATAATATGGTCACCCCCATTGGCCGCTTTCTTCTTGTATCTACATTCTACAACAAGGGAGAACTAAATAATACAGGGTGTCCCGCCAAGGATTTGTTCATTGCGATATCTCCAGAGATAATGGAGATAATCATATTTGGTTTTTTATATTAGGCTCATAAAGACAAGGGCCAGCGGCGTATTTACGGGATGTGTGTGCGTTTTTTTTTTGCCACTATTTTATAATGTAACAACAAATATATTCAGTTTTTAGAAAACAATTTCAAATTAATATCATCAAAATAACCATATTTTATAATTTTAGATTTTAAAAGGAATGAAAAGCTATTTTCGGATCTACGACAATTGCGCGCCGGACAAATACGTGCTGACGACGCGTCACGAATTTTGCACGCTAAAATGTGTTTTACTAAGTTACTCATATACTTAAAATCAACTTAAATGACTATGCAATACATTTTGTCAATAATTATAAAACAATATAAGTTAATAAAATAAAATAATACAATAACACTCATTTAAAATTACCAGAAATCATTTAAAAATAAAAAAATAAATCAGCTATGTGTAATATAAACTATGGTATGACATACTTTAGTAAAAATTTTCTTTGTGAATATTACTTGACATTTATTACTTTGATAGTTGATAATAAATATAAACTGGATTAACCATATTGCTTAGTTTCCAATTTTAAGTTCAAACATCAGTTTCAGTACTTATTAAATGCTTGTATTATTATAATTTATATACCTAAGTATTATTATAATAGCATTTTCTATATAATAATGGAATAATTAATAAGTATTATTGTATTATTTTATATTGTTTATAGTTATTGACAAAGTGTATTGCATGGTCATTAAAATTGTTTTTTTTTTCTAAAGTATGTGAGTACCTCATCAGTAAAACACATTTCAGCATGCAAAATTCGTGACGCGCATTTGTCCGGCGCGCAATTGTCGGGACACCGTGAAGTATACTAGACCTTTTTTGATTGTTTATTTTAAATTAATATTATTATACTTTATAATTTATACCGGTATATATTGAATACAGAGTGATTTTTTTAAGCGTGCCCACCCCCTTTTTGGTCATAAAAATGCAAAAATTTGGATTATTTCTTTAGAATGTTCAAGTCACTATAAAAACTATGTTTTCCATAACAACATTTTTTCTTCATATCACTTTAAAAATGACCATTGGAAATACAAACTTTATTTTTCAACTGGTAACATCCTTTTTAAACCGTGAAATTTTATTCGGGTTATTTTTCTGTGAATTTTGATGAATTGAAATCACAATTTGAAGGAGTAGTTTTTGAATTATAAAAATTTAAGTATTAAGGAAAATAGACTCTTAGACACATTTTAGTTACCAATGTATTACGTAATTATCATGAATCTATGATTGTACCAGCTAACACCTAATTAATTCACAATATTGTAAAATATAAATTACTTGTAAGAATTTTGATTTCAATACACCAAAATTCGCAGAAAAATTACCTGAATAAAATTCCGTAGTTAAAATAGGGACCGTTTATATGCCATTTGAAAAAAAAAATTTGGATCACCACAGGATATCCTTAAGGTGATATGAAAAAAGAAAGTAATAGAAAACATAGTTTTTATAGTAATTTGAACATTTCCTAAAAAAATTCTACATTTTTACACTTTTACGGCCATAAAAGGGGGGTGAGAATGCTTAATTATTCACCCTGTATTTAAAGAACTATTATATTTTGTCGTAAATTTTTATCATGTTTGTAGAGCACATCATTAAGTATTAACAATTTATTATTATTCCATTATTTTAATATTAATATCATAATGCTTATAAAATGTGTATAAGTATTTATGTACCAACTGAAAATTATAAATTATCACTTGTTTGTTTGTATATTTATTTGAATAAATAAATAAATAATAAATTTATATTCCACATCAGTATATATCAGTGGCTTAGTCAGGAATTTTCATTGGGATCTTTATATATATATATATATATATATTATAAAAGAAATTATTAGGTAATAGATAGGTGATAAGAATATATCATCCTTAAAACCTTTTGTTCAAAAACCAAAAAGAAAAAAAAAATGAACTAAAACATTAATAATTAATACTTCAAAATCATCGAAATGCCCTTTAAAATTTTAAACTATTAAAATTACTCAAATTGTTTATTTTATTTTTAAATTTATAAGTTAACTATTATTAAAAATATCTATTAACCACAAGGTTATGAAACTCTTCAGAAAACTTTAAAATAATTTTAATATTAAAGTCGTATTAAATGTTATGAATATATTATTTCTACTACAACAAAAATATTGTTAATGTGGGTATAGATTATAGCCTATAGGTAATTATTTGTTAACAACAGTTATAACTATTTTCGTGTGTTGTAAATAAGTAAGTACCTATATAGGTATCAAAATTAATAAATAAGAGTTCAAAGTCAAAGACAGTTATTGTTTTAGTTATTGTTTAAACTAATTCTGTTTCAGATAAATATTAGTATACTTTGACTTATAGGTACTCAAATAACAATTTAAAATTGATTCAATTGTCAGTATGCAACAAGTTAAACACAGGAACCTACCTTACTTATTACTTAGGTACAGTGGCGTAGGAAGCTCCTCTTGCGCCTCTGGCAAACTATTAAAATTGCGCCTTTTTTATATTGGCTCAATTTTGGTAAAGAGTATAGCTATAAGTATATGTAATATAAATATATGTACATAGTTTACCGATGGTTATTCTCAG